>PVHP010004262.1:0-72248 GCA_004024765.1 Zapus hudsonius | reverse complement strand
TTTTTTTATTTATTTGCTATCAGAGAGATAGACAGAAGAGCTACAGTCAGAGAGAATGGGTCTTCCAGGGCCTCCAGCTGCTGCAAATGAATTCCAGATGCAGGCACCTCTTTGTGCATCTGGATTTAAATGGGTCCTGGGGAATTGAACATGGGTTAT
Organism: Zapus hudsonius; assembly: GCA_004024765.1. NCBI lineage: Eukaryota > Metazoa > Chordata > Mammalia > Rodentia > Dipodidae > Zapus > Zapus hudsonius. The sequence continues at coordinate 72,089 of PVHP010004262.1, read as the reverse complement.
TAAGCTTTGCAGGCAAGTGCCTGCATCACTGAGCCATCTCTCCAGCCTTTCTTTATTACTCACTCTTAAAATTTCCAAACTGGTTAACCTTTGATAAAGTTGAAACATGCCTTATCTTAAGGATTCCTTGAGGATTCATTTCTGGATCTATCTGTGCATATTTTAAATTAAAATATAGGATAATATTCAAAATTGTGTGTATATATCTGAACAATGTATATTATCACAGTGAAAATGTTTTCTTTATATAGTACTCATATTCTGTAGTTTGTTTTTTTACATAGTATACCACTAAGCATTACATTCTGTGTTTGTTACTCTCCAATGGAAGGAGATAATAATTTCATTGAACATTAAAAAATACACCATTTTTTTCATTTTATTTACCATAATTCAAGTGCTAATATTCTCTGAAAAAATCACCCCCAAAATACAAGGCATTTTAAATCCTCAAAGCTGTGGTGTTTGGGGAAGGGAAATAAGGCATTGATATTTAAGTAGGCATCCACATATTATTAGAAAGATGAGAGGGAAGATTGCTGTGTCCTGCCTATGCCAAAGTCACAGTCTCCTGAGAAATGCTAGTTCAACCTCTGACCATTTATACGACAAGAACTGCTCTTTAATATATACTCACCGACAGTAAAGAGATTCTCAATATGGCTACTTCAGAGAGAAAGGGGAGGTTGTGGAGAAGGAGGAGGGCCAGGAAAGAGATTGCTGTTATTGCTCTTCCTTGGACAAGTAGGTAGATGCATAGTCCTTAGTAAGTAATTCCGGAGTCCTTTCATATTAGTTTAATCCTAGCTCTGACCCCTGCCGCTGGTTTCTCTTGTGTTTTATTTCTATCTGTCAGCCTATTCAATCATAGAAATGCATGTTCACTTTTTTTATTATAGCATCTTTCGGTCCTTCCAGGGCATCTCCCCAGAACATGAATTTTTCCTCTTTGCCTGTTCTCTGTTTCTCTGAGAAGCATTGTTCTACATAAATTCTGCTCTTCCATCATGTATGTCTGCCTTTCAGTGTGGTGGCATGTAGAAAGCGTATCTTGCATATCTTCTCTTGAATAATAGCCATTGGACTCTGCACAGAGGACGGACTCTTGCACATACACTAAACATTTCCCGGTATTTTTCCATGATGACAGGCAAACAGTAGTGCAGTGAGACAGTTGCCTAGCAGATACAGTAAATTCACCAACCTGGTGCCATAAATGTTCACTAGACCACCCTTAAAATCTGTTCATGGTTCACGACTGTATTTAAGACTAGAAATATTGAGGTCCTTGTGGAGGGCTTTGGGTTTGGCACGTTTGGTTATACAAATAAAGAACTTGTTTGTTTTTGATAATGTTTGCAGTGTGTGTGCAATGCACACATACACACACAAGCACACTGGTAGTAAGGATGGGACTTAGGTCTGCACAATACTAGGCACAGACACTAGCACTGAGTTTTATCCCTTACTGATTTTGTTATTTTTAAAGCTTGCTTAAGTTCTTGGTTATTTCTAAAACTGATTCCTGATTTGAAATTATTCATGAATAGTGGGGAAAAAAAAGTTTGGTTTTGATGCGTCATGCTTAATAAGGTCAGTAGCTTTGCCTCCTCATGGCCCAGGATTTCAACGACCGAACTGTAAGTGGGAAATAATCTTAGAAGAAGTAGCAGCTCTGTCAGGAGGACTTAGCTCTCGAGTACGTTTCCCTCCCTGAACTTGTTTGGGAAGTTGAGTGGGTCCAGATGCTACCTCCCATGTGTGTGGCCCTGAGGTTTTCATCGTTTATCATGCAGTTGAATGTTCAGGATTTTGATGTCCTCAAAAAAACCATTCTTGAGCTGGAGAGATGGCTCAGCCATTGAGGCACTTGCCTGCAGAGCCTAACAGCCCAGATTTGAGTCCCCAGTACCTACGTAAAGTCAGATGCACAAAGTGGCGCATGCATCTGGAGTTCGTTTATAATGGCCCTGGCATGCCCATTCCCTCTTTCTCTCTATCTCTCTCTGCTTGGAAATAAATCATTTTTAAAGCCATTCTTCATCTATTGAACATCACCTATCAGCTTCTGTAGTATATGTGACTCCCATTTTATAAATTTACCTCAGCCCTTAATATTTAAAGGAATTAAAATGTGTATGACATATTTAGAGAATGAAAATCTGTGGGGCTCTATGGTGAGATTCTAGAAACCATTGAGTTGTTTACTCTTCTCATTGCTGGGACAGAAGCAAGTGGAGGAAGGAAGGAAGTGTTGATCTGTCTTACAGTTTGAGAGAGGAGTCCACTGTGGCAGGGAAGGTGCTGGCGAAAGCAGCCCTAGCTGTGACAGCAGGAACAGGAAACAGCTGCTCACATTGCATCCTCAGTCAGGAAGCAGAGGAGTATCCATGTTGGTGTGGAAATACCCTAACACATGCACAGAGATTTGTATTAAACTGATTGTATATACTGTCAAACTGACCATCAATACTAACCATCACAGCCATAAAAAGTACATCTCTTTAAAAGTTAGTATTTGGGCTGGAGAGATGGCTCAGCAGTTAAGGTGCTTCTTGCTGAGCCTAAGGAACTAAGTTTTCAATTCCCCAGCATCCACGTAAAGCCAGATGTATAAGGTGGCACATGCATCTGGAGTCAGCAGAGGCTGGAGGCCCTGGCACACCCATTCTCTGTCTCTCTTCTCTCTCCGCTTGCAAATAAATTAAAAAAATGAAAAAAGCCAGTTTTTAAGATTAGGAGGTAAGTCAGCAGACCACCCATAAACATTTGAATATACAGTGTTCAAGAGTATAATTTAAATGAGTATTTATTGATATATACATGAATTTTTCTCTTTAAATATTTGAGAATTCATTATACACACAAAAGACCACTTCAACACATAGAACACTATTTTGTTTTGTTTGTAATGTAATTTATATGTTGTTTGTTGTTGCTTTGTGTGTGTGTGTTTTTTTTTTTTTAGTATTGTTAAGGCCAAAAGAACCTAGCCATCGGATCTCCTTTTTTTTAACCCCAAGAAATAATTAAAGAATTCTTCCTATATTTCAGAATACTCTATATATTGGTATTATAAAGAAATTAGTACATTCACCTCTTTGAAAAACTTTGAAAAAATATGTATGACAAACAAAACCCTGAATAATTAGTTTCCTGTAAGAGAATTCTGAGAATGAATGAAGTAGAACATCCATCCTCTGACGGGGAAACCATTCCTGAGTCCTGGGGAGCTGGGAGATGTTCACAGTGGGTCAGTGACTGAAGTTGTATTCCTCAAGGCATAGTACTGTGCTGGAGAGGAGGAAGGAGGGGTGCCTAGGGACAGTGTAGTGTGGTCAAAGTCATAGATGTGGAAACCTAGTAAGAATTAGTAGTTCTCATTTGCTAGGCAGTGGGACATAGGGAACTTCAAAGATGGGTGTTCTCATGTTTTTCTGGGGGTTCCAGAAAGATGAAGATGAAAAAGTCTGCTTCTGACATTTTTTTTCAGGATATGATTTAACCTGAATGTTGCATAACTGGAAAAACTCTGTGCAGGCTTTTTCTGGGTGTCTGAGCTGGATGGCTGCAAACCAGGATTGAATTTACAAAATGATAAGCAGACTGGGGATCTAATAGGATACATGATTGGTAGACCGTTTTGGTTTTTCTTTTAAGTCTTAATATAAAATAATTGTAGATTCAGAGCACATTATAAAAATAGTGCACTAATACACTAAGATCAGCTATCTCGGTTTTCCCCAAGAGACATCTTAACAAAAGTATAATTACAATGAAAATGCACATTGGTATATTTACTTCCTTACCTTTTTTTGGTCACTCCAGGTTCACATACACTCCTGTGCATGTCTGTCTGTGTGTATACATACTTGGATAGATGGTTCTATTCAATTTATCGTATGTATCGATCCATCCAACTATCACCACAATCAATATTTATTTCTCTTCCACTCTTCCATTCCTTACACCACCACCTCTTTTTATACTACCCTCCACCTTCCCTCTCCCCTTCCTTAGCCCCTGGCAGTTAACCTAAATCATTTTGTGTGTCTCAGAATGTAATGTCAATAGAATTATATAGTATTAGCCTATTCAAATTAGTTGTATCATTTCTTTGGGAGCCATCAAAATGTTGATTGAGTACAAGACAGATGGGTGGGAACACTTCCTTTAGCACTGGACAAGGGTTAAGTCTCATTAACATATTGATAAAATCGCAGTGTTAATGGACAGTGTCTGAGATATGGTTGTGTATGGCGCTATGTAAAGATAATGGTCTGAGCTAGGCTCTCAGAGCCCAGCACAGGTGACTCTCAAGGGGAATTCCAAGGACACACAAAGCGGAATGATGGGGAAGTAGACAGTGCCCTCCACAGTTGATCTTCAGTCCCTGGAAGCTAAGCAAATCAAGACTCAATACAGAAGCTTTGCCTTCAATGATTCTCATGCAGCCGCTTATCCCTGGGACCACCAAGAGAGCTCTGAGAAGCAGGTCCTGGTGCTCTCCTGTAATGCAGGCAGCCGGCATGCTAACTGAAGAATCCCCTTGAGGATTTGCTGCATGTCCCAGTCATCAAATTAACAGCTTGCTTCATTGAATCTTGCAAAATACATTTTGGAAATTGAATTTTTTTCTTTCTACAAAGTTTTAAGCCAACCGTTTACACAAGAAAGGACTCCTTGAAGCCACACTTGAAAATGACAGGTATGATTCCATCTTTTATTCAAATTCAACCCAGCTTTGAGATCCAGCTGGCTTTACAGTCTCTTCCTCTGAATGGTCCAAGGCTAATGGTGTTCAGTGCAGACATAGTCCCCCTCCTTCAAGGTAAGCAGCATTCTTAAACCCGCCTTCCACCCAGGTGACCCTCATCGCCAATGCCTCTCCCCATCAAGGCGACTACCATACTTGAAGCAGTGTGTGTGAGGTGACACTCTCTGATGAGTGGGGCCCAAAAGGCAAAGCCCCTTCATTTAACTATGCCTGTTGAAACCAAGACCCATACAAAGGAGGACAGAATTATAATTCAAATTCTTTGACAGTCAGCGAAGTTGATTTCAAATCCATCTCCATGTTCCAAATTTCAGATAAGTTGTCTCACATGGCTGCAAAATGCCTTCTATCACTGCTCTATTTCCAGTTGAGAGAAAAGATAACATGAAGTAATTCCTGGATTACTGTTTGCCAAAAACAAAACCTTTCTGTAGACTCTGAGAGTGATGAAATAATACATTGCCCCTGGACTCTTATAGCTGTAATAAAGCAACTCTTTAAAGTTGTATGTTCACAGAATAAAAACAACATTTTGAAAAGTACCAGGATCCTTCCAAAATAAAAACAAACATCTTGGCATATTTCCTGGAATTGTTTGAACGTCTTATAGCTCCCTGAATCTATCTGAAGTTACTTTTTTTTTTCTTTTTGAGGTAGGGTCTCACTCTAGCCCATGCTGATCTGGAACTCAATACGTAGTTCCAGGCTGGCCTTGAACTCACAGCCATCCTTCTTCCTCTGCCTCCCATGTACTGGGAAAAGGTTTGTGCAACAATGCCCAGCTTGAAGTTACATTTAAAAAGCCAAAATATTTTCCTTTTGAAGCTTCATTTGAGATGTTCTTGTCTGGGCTATGCATGCTTTTTGTCTAAAGGAGAATCATATCCATCAAAGAGTGCCTTCTCTGTAAAGTGGGTAAAGACTTCTGTCTTGGCTCTCTGCCTACCTTGACGTCACCATCATCTCCATAGGGACATGTTGGCTTCAGGTAACGGGAATGCGCCTCCTACACAAATGGAGTTGTTGACGACATTGTTCATCGGAAGCCTTCCAGTGTTAGGGGTGATGAAGCCCAGCCTGGATGTGAACATATCTCTGAATAGATCATGTCATTCTTCTATCAGAAAGTTTTTTTTTTTTACAGTGAAATCATTAAGCATCAACTCCCCAAATTGCACCTCAGCAAATGAAAGCCCTTTCTGTGATTATACAGTGTGTGGGGGTCAGTCTCTGGTATTCATAGAACAAGGTGATGACGTGCTGGGCCCTGTCATCTGTCTACAGTTGACCAGAGAATGTGAAGCTGGGAAAAGTTTTACCCAAGAAAAATAAACATCCTCTGTGTACAGGAAAATGGCTATAATCCTCATGGTATTTACATTTTTATTTCCTCATGGTAATTTCTTCTTTTGAATTATTTATTTATTTGTGTTGTGTGTGCGAATTCATATATGTGTGTTGGGGGGAAAGGGGGGAGGACTGTGGCAGGTCCTCTCCCAGCTGCAAACAAACACCGGCAGCTTTTGTCACATTTCGTGTCATGGGTGGCTTGGGAATTGAACCCTGGGCCTGGCAGGCTTTATAAGCAAGCACCTTAAATCCCTGAGCTATCTTCCCGTACGCTTTTTACAGATGTTTTTCTTATTATTAAATATATAGGGTTTAATTCTACATCCTTCTGGACTTTTAAAAAATATTTTAATTAATTTATTTGTAAGCAGAGAGAGAGAGAGACTGAGAGAGAGAGAGAGAGACCACAGACAGACACAGAAAGTGGGCACACCAAGGTCTCCAGCCACTGCAAATGATGCAATTTGTGCATCTGGCTTTATGTGGGTACTGGGGAATTGAACCGGGTTGTTAGGCCTTGCAGGCAAGTGGTGTTTTAACTTCTCAGCCATTTCTCCAGCCCTCTTCTGGACTTTTTGACTTCATTAGAAAACTGTTTACTTGACTGTTTTGTTAGATTTTTAAAAACAACTGCAAATAGAGTTAGATAATTTTTTTCACCATTGGCAAATTCTTTTATGCAACTGGATGTTCAGATGACATAAATATTTGTGTTTGTCTCTTCCCTTGTCTAAAGACAGAAACACCAGTCAAATACCACCTCATTTTTTGGATGTCCTTGTGCTCACATGATTCTTCTGAACCACTGAGCCAGGTTGTGGTATCCAAAGAGATCTAGTCTGCAATCTCCCATGATGCCTCAAAATCTGTTCAATTATGAAAAGCCCCAAAGATTCTTAAGTGTAATCCACAGACCAGTGTTTAAAAGAAAACAGACATCTACACTAGAAGCAATTATGAAAATTCCAGAGCCCCTGGGACCAACGAGGATAAACATGAACAAATTAGAGCCTCCATCAAGATCTTTGTTTCCAGCAAAATCTAATCCTCCTTCTCTGCTGCTTGTGGGGTGGCTCCATATAAAGTCACCTCTGAGGTGGGACTGCTTTATAGTACAAGAAAAGCCTTCCAAATGCCACAAATGAAAACTGGGTGTGGTGGGACACGCCTACAATCACAGGATTTGGGAGGCATAGGCAGAATTATTATGACCTCAGCTACATGGCAAGTTCAAGGCCAACCTGAGTTATAGAAGACGATGGCTTTTAATACACACACACATACACACACACACACACAGGTATCATTTACCATTTATAAAAGAAAAATCTCTTGTCTTTATACTTTTTGAAACTGTGAGCCATAGTAGAGGTAATATGTAATAAAATGTAAACCCTCGAGGGGAGAAAGTAGTTCTTTAAGTTATTGTTATAAATACACTCTGGGTGTCTATTGGTCCTGTGAAGAAGCAAAGGTATTAGGAAGTCGGAATGAGTGGGGTATTTGGTTCCCTTGCTGTGCCTTAGCTGCAAGGAGCGAGAATACTGTTAGTCAGCCATACCACCCTAGGCCAGCCTGGATCATTTTGAACATTCCACAATAGCTTGAAGATGTTACCCCACAGTTGCTGCTGATTATCCTGGCTCCTGAAGGTTCTGCCAAATGCAGGGCTCTTTCTAACAGTGTACAGAAGACTTCGTGCTCTCACAAGTATTGGTGAACTTTCGACAGCCTTGCGCCCATTTCTTCCTAGGTCAGAGGGGAAGCACTTGCTCTGGTAGCCTAGCAGAGGGACTTCTGAGACTGGTGCTAAAGAGACAATGCTGCGTGATTGGTGCAGTCACAACCCTTCAGTTGCATCCAAGTTTTGCTGTGATGGGTGCAAACACCCCTTTTCGGGCTATGTCAGCAGGATCTAGAGGTGAGGGGCTATGCCACACCTGTCTATGCAGTCTCCTCTGATGTTGCAACTTTCGACCTAATAAAAGATTTGTCTGGAGCGTCTTACCTTGTCTATTTTGGTATTGTGGGATGAGCTGATAACACAACAAAAGAGGAAGCCAACAGAGCCAAGTGACAGCAACAGCTGAACAGTCAGCAGACTGAGCCACCAAAGCAGCAAGGAGGCCAGCTGCTTGTCAGCTGGAGAGGAGGAACCTGAAGAATTGGAGAGAGCAGCCAGGGCAGGAGCAAGGGGATGGTCGGGAAGTAGAGAGAACAGGGCATCAGACTGAAAAAGCTATTAAGACCTAGAGCATAGAAACTATAGGACCTGGTCCCTGAAAGAGTTCCAGGGAGCTGACAAACCTTTGGAGACAGAGGTCTCAGGAGCTACAGCACAGACAAGCAACTGTCATAGGAATCCCAAAACCTAGACTTGCTTGAAAGCTGTAATACTGGCTGCTTCTAAGAAACAAGGGATCCCTACTTCTGGGGCCAACACAAGAGCTGTAATACTTGTAAGCTAAGGTTCTGGCTATCCCAGGCTTACCTGAAGGCTGTAAACTCAGGCTTGTCACCTGTTGCTCCTCCCACCAGCCTGACTTGACTGTTCCCCGCTGCCAAACATCAAGGGATGTCTCAGTAGTTAAGTCTTGCCTGCAAAGCCTAGTGACCTGGGTTTGATTCCTCAGTACCCACATAAAACCAGTTACAACAAGTGGCACATGTATCTAGAGTTGGTCTGTAGCAGCTGGAGGCCTTGACATGCCCATTCTCTCTCTCTTTTCTCTCTATCTAATTCTGCTTGCAAATAAATAAATAAATAAATAAATATTCTTAACAATTAAGAAATAAGACTGTGAAAGACTTGCACTGCTCACCTACCATGATTCCTACTCAGGTTGAGTATAGGGAACTCACCCATACAGATGATAGTTAACAAGTTAATTTTAAAATAGTCAATTTTATTTTATTGTTCAGTAGTGGTGTTCCTTGGTATGAATCACCCAAATTTGTTTAATCTTCCACACATTAAAGGACACTTGGGCACTTTTAAGGTTATTTTTTAAAATTTTAATTTATTTATTTGCAAGCAGAGAGAGAAGAGAGACACGCAGAGAGAGTGGGTGCTCCAGCTGCGGCAAAAGAACTCCAAACACATGCGCCACTTTGTGCATCTGGCTTTACATGGGTATTGGGGACCTGAACCCAGGGTGTTAGGCTTTGCAGGCAAGTGCCTTAACTGCTGAGCAATCTCTCTGGCCCCAAGTTAATTTTTGTGTGTGTGGTTTGTTTTACTTTGGAGTAATTGCCTAAGAGTGCAGTTATTGTGTTGAGAGCTAGGATCTCAGTATTTTTAGAACCCAACACACTGGTTTTCAGAATAACTGCACAATATTGTGCCTTCTCAGTGATGATCACACATGACCCTTACTCGGTCCGCCCACTAGCTTGTGCCTAGCTGTGTGAATAGATTCCTGCTGATGACCATTGTCATCTGAATTCCCTAATGGCAGGTGGCATCAAACATCTTCTCACATGCTTATCATCTTGCTTCTTGTTGAAACGTCTTTTGCCATTTTCTAGTTAGATGGTGCTACTCATTGGCAGCCTCTTCACCATATTCTGATTTCTTGCTTCCAGGTAGAGGTAGAAGTTAAGCTGCCCACAGGATCCTCTGGACACCAGGCCGAGGGCACACGAAGGACAAGAGGCACTGACTAGCACTGTCCTCATTAGTGCTGAGGAAGCTTATTCTGCCCTTAGCACACTAACGCCATGGGGGCTCTGGAGGGCCAGCGCTATGAACACCCCTTTATTTTCCTACACCTTTGCCTAGAGGAAGGGAACAAACAGCCTTTGCTCTTCTCTTCCCTCCCACCTCCATGTTAGCTAGTCATTACTAACCTACCTTTCTCCTCCTCACCTCCACATTGACATGTCTGAATTCTGCTTTGGCATGTGCCATGAACTTAAAAAGCCTGAGCTACACCTGTCTGGGTCCAGAGAGATCCCATCACTCTCAAATTCTTGTTACAAACCCAAGAGCTCACCACAGTTCAAGTTGTAAGATCCCTGGCATCTTCGGCCTTTTAAAAAGTATTTTAATATATTGATTTGCAAGCAGAGATAGAAGAGAGACAGAATGGGTGCACCATTGCCTCTAGCCACTGCAAATGAACTCCACATACATGCAACACATTGTGCATCTGGTTTTATGTGGGTACTGGGGAATCGAACCCAGGTTGCCAGGCTTTGAAGGCAAGTGCCTTAAACACTGAGCCATCTCTCCAGCCTCCATCTTCTGCCTTTGTCCTTCGCCTTCTTGGTGGTTGGGACATCATGGTCCTGACAAGCGTTGTTTTCAAGGAGGATGAGCAAGCAGTATGTCATCTCACTTGGTTTTCTTGCTGCCATTTATGGACTTGGGGCCCTTCTGTCAGTGTCTGGGCTTGGATGTGTCCCTGACAGGAGATGGTGGGTAAAGTCTTGGGAAACACTTCCCCTCTACTTACCAGTTTAGTCTTTAGGACTCAGTTTTCTCATCATGAAAGTACAGATTATAAAAAAGCCTATATGGTAGGACTATTTTTTTTTTTAGTGTGTGTTCGTGTATGTGTGGGTGTGCATGTGTGTGCGTGTGCATGTGTGTGCATGTGCATGTGTGTGCGCATGTGCCTGTTTATATGTGTTGGGGTAATTGTGTATGCACATGTAGGCCAGAGGCTCTGTTGAGTGTCTTCCCTTAGAACTTCCTGCCGTTATCATGAAGAGTCTCTCAAGTGAACTCAGCACTCACCTACTTGATAGTCTAATTAGTCTACTTGGCCCAGGGACCCCATGTCTCTGCCTCCTGAGGGCTGGCATCACATGCAAGCCTCAATGTCTTCCTAGCATTTTTGTTGCTGTTGAGGATCTGAATGTATGCTTGTGTGAGAACCACTTTATCCACCAAACTACCCAACCTTGTTTGGGCCTTTTATACCTATCTGAGGTCACAAGTGTAAAAACACTTTGCAAGACTCCTAGCAGTTAACCGTTGCTCTGTCAGGTGTTTTGAGGGTGGGTGTCCCCCTGAGATTACATGTGTTATGAATCAAAGTACTTTATTAAATGCCCCAAGATTTGGAGCTCTGCTATAGCTTTGGGGGCAAGGGAAGACCTCCTAGAAGTGATGAATATTTTCAACAAAGTGGCAGAAGATAAAATTACCACACAAATATCAGTAGCCAAGGAGAGTAATATATGCATATATATATATATATTACTACATTATATAATATAATGTATATACCAAGGAGAGTAATTGGAGCTGCATCGCTTTAAGGAAATAGAAGGAGGGGAGCTGGCACACAGCCAGGCATGTGTCCCAGATGCTGGTAGGTAGAGGGAGTCTGTGTGGACCTGGGTTGGTGGACCCAGTTGCTGGTAGGCCCAACAGGGAAACCTGCACAGACTCCCAGCATGCAGAGGGAAGGAGCCTGCCTGATGGGAAGCTGTGGATGGAGAAAGGGAGTTGACAAGAGAAGGTTGAGAGAGAGGCCTGGAGGGAGATGTGTGGCTGGAAGGAACTGTGGGTCTGATTCCAAAGAGGGCTGGATGAGGGGCATGCCAAGAGGAAAAGCTGAGGGGGAAGAAGGGAGCAGATCCCGGGCATTGTCTGAGAGGGGAGCAGAGAAAGAGAGGGAGAGAATGTGAGGTAAGGAGGGAAGAAAGTGTATGCATATGGGCACAGGAAGCGGAGCCCGAAAATATATGCACCTGGGTGGTCAGAAGAGACAGGAAGGCCAGAGCGGGACTGCTGGCAATGTGTTTATATGCCATTTGGGGCAATGGACTGGTCAGTAAGAGGTGACCAGTGGAAGTGGAGTTCTAGGGTGCCAGGTGGCCTGGGCTGAGGAGGTAAGTTCCTTTGAAGGGTCCCAGTTTGGGATGGGAGGAGAGCTCAGAGAGTGACATTTGTGTCATCCATAAATTAAGCTCCTAGCTCGAGGAGGTTCATCTGTTGAGTTCCATGAAAGGAAAGTACTCCTAACAGTAGGCAGTTTTCAAGAATTCAAAATGAGAGCAAAAAGAAGGAAAGAAATCAATATGTCATTTTGGAAAAGTAGAGGAAGAACTGTGTGGTGAGAAGAGACTCAGACACCTGGTTGCTGGTGAGGAAAAGTTTCAGGGTTAGATGGGAATGAAAGCTTTTTGTCATAGTGGCAGAGCAGCGGCTTGACTGGAGACGAATGGCTAGCGGAGATAGGAAGACAGAAGTTCAGACAGAGTAAGGCTGCTGGTGCTGGAGGAGAGGAGTCCATGGCGTGGGGATCGAGGCCTGCTCCTCCAACAACAGGCACACTTCCTCCAGCTGTCATCTGGTGTAAAACCAGACTCCTGGCCCTGGTCATGGCTCTTATCAGATATCTGGATATCCACTACCCCAACTAGACACCGCTGGTTGCCCCTCCATTCCAACTCCTGGTAATCATTTCTATTGCAGACAAGACAGGGAGGGAGGGAGAGAGGGATAGGAAGGAGAGAGAGAGAGAAAGAGAGAGAGGAGAGAGAGAGAAGAAAGACTAAGGTGTTAAGGAGGAGTGAGGAAGCAATTTGGGGGAATTTATTTATGTAGGATAAAATTCATTATTCCTTCAGATATTTGCTAAATGCTTGCTTTATTCTGACATGCACAGGGACTTTTTTGTATGAATGCAAGGTGACAGAGAGAGAGACAGTTAAGTGGATGTTTGAAAAGGCTTTCATGTTTCTAGTTGATGTGTAGTGTGGAGTCTGAAGAAAGAACCTGTTTCAGCAAATGACCCTCAGGACCATTAGGAAACTGTGTTCTGCTAGCAACCCAGTCATGCCTAAATAGACACAGTTCTCAAAAGCAGCGCCAGAAATTGTCAAAGAGTTCAGCAAACATGAATGGGTTTTTTTTTCAGGTTGGTGTGCTGTATTGTGGAATTCTGCTTGGATTTGAAGATATCTATGCATATGTATATATGTATGCACATATATATATATGTATTTTTACATACATACACTCATGTATGTTCATATGTTCATATTCCCTGGTGTTCAGTGTAAAGTATGCCAGATGGCATGCTTTAGAATGAATGGATGAATAAATCCTCCCAAATCTGTCTGATTTCAAAGCCTGACGCCTATGGTTATCTCAGACTGGTGGGCCAGAGAAGAACATTTGAGACTAAATATACTTTGGAGTTCCAAAAAAACCAAAATTATCCATTTAACCTCTGTACTGTGGTACTCATTTCAGTCATAGATTGACATCATTTGTATGTTTACAGATCTAAGTAAGAATTTGAGGTTTTAGCAGGTAGGAAACAGCAGATGCTTACTCAGTCATTTGTATTTTGCAAGTAGAAATTCAATGTGATGTTTCAGGAACACTGGGGCATTGTGTATGAAGAAGAGCACAATGTGAGTTATTGCATTTATGTTGTCTGGCTGACTATCAGGTTCAGGCATATTCTTATACATTTACATAATTCTGCATGCTGTGTGAATACTAGATCCACAAAAGTATTGTAGAGCATGTGTGCATAGATGGTTGGATTCACACATACTTGGCTGGGCAAACTTTACGTCTTTTCCTTCCTAATTTGTTTGGGTAATGACATTGAAAAGACTGATTCTATGTCTAACATGAAAAGTTATGAACTTGACATCTTGAGGACTCCCACAATACTGGGGTGATAATAAAGTTGTCATTTGCATATTGTTGTCTCTGTAATTTTTTTGTTATCCTTTTTTAATTTTGCTGTTTCTTCCTTTCTCAGAAATCCACTTCCTATTTTGTTTCTCTAAGCAGTTATTGACTTTGTTTCTCACTGTTTTCTGATGCCATGAAGCATATTTGTTACTAGGACATAGAGAGACATAGACATTGCCCCTGTTCTCAAAAGAAGGGTAAATTCCAGTCATGAGAAGCAAGGCACTGTAAGTGCAATGACAAAGGAAAGCAAATAGGAGGTCTAGTTCTGCCATCTTGCAGGGACACTCGTTATAACCAAGCCAAGATGGTCAGGGTCATCCTTTACCAAGTTGGCTTGTTCCTCAGCCAAATCAAGGGTACCAACCAAAGTGCATGAAGCATCTTCCCAACAGATGTTGTGGGCTGATGGTCTCAGTTACTGCTAGCGCTAAGATTGTGTGAAGCAGAGCAATGGTAGTAGATCATCTTGTGGAGCGGGCCTTCGTTTCTCAGGCTGGTCTAAGACAATATCTTTCATCACAATAGCGTAATTAGATCATGACAGTAGCCATAGAAATATAAACGTGCCATGTAAAAGTTACTGTGCCTGAGTCCAGCATAATCTATGTATATAACAGCAAAGTCAGAGGCCTTAGTCTAGTAATAACGGAGTTCTGTAGGGTCCACTTGAGAATGTCTTTCATTTAAATTAGGCTGCATTCAGAGAAGCAGGCTTTCTGAAACAATGGGTGGAGCATTAAACCCCACCACAAGAGGCTTAGCTTAAACTATAGACAAGGGCATATCTTGTATGTATTTCCTTTTGCAGTTATGAAACTACTAAGCACACACAACATTCACACATTGTGTTGTTTGTGCATCCTGGTAAGTGCACCTTGGCTCAGATCTGAAACGATTTGATATTATGAATTAGTGTTCTTTTTTATAGTGTGTGCAGTGTTTTTTCTGTTATTAACCAAAACATAATGGTTTAATTACAGAAACCAATTCTTAAAAATATTTTCCTACAATAATTTCTCATCTTGTAAGTATCAAATTAGTATATATTTGCATTGTATTAGAATGGCTGTTTATAAAAATCATTGTTGGAGTTGCTGGCTTGAGTCTGATAAAAAATATTTAATGATATTTGTCCCTGAATTAGGACAGAATTTCCATCAATTTCTGAAATGGCCCTTAAACATACCTCTGCCATTTCGTGCTGTGTGTTTATAGGAAGCATTGAGGATTATGAAATTTCAGTTGGCTATGAAAACTTTTAAAGTTGTTCTTCATTCTACACTATCAACTCTTCACCAGAATTAATTTTTAAAAAATATTTTATTTACTTATTTGAGCTAGAGAGACACCGAGAAAGGCAGGCAGAGAGATAGTGGGTAAGAGCACCCCAGGGCCACCAGCCACTGCAAATGAAAGCCAGAAGCATGTGCCACTTTGTGCATCTGGCTTTACATGAGTCATGGGAAATCCAGCCCGGGCTCTCAGCTTTTGCAAGCAAGTCTCTTTAACCACTGGGCCGTCTCTCCAGCCCCAGAATTAATGTTTTATGTTAAAATAAACACTTCTATCTCATAAATGTATCATCTTTAATGTCAAATTTATATGTATACTGAAGAATTTCAAATTAGTTAATTTATGATTTATTTTCAATAAATGTTTGATCAACATATATATAGACCTACAGTCACATAAAATTTTCTTAGGCATAAGTGGTTGACAAATAGAAGCTTAAGAATTCCTTTCACAAGGCACATAGTCATGAAAGGTCAATAATTACTGTTACAGAGCACAGGGTAGGAAGGGTTAGACAGTAGTCATTCACAGTCCTGGGCAATTTTGCAAGGGACAGTAATGCTACCAGAAAGACATTTGTTCAGAAGGCAGTGGGGAATGTTATCCTTTGTCTTGCAAATTATTAAATTTATTATTAAATTATTACTCTGATTGCTGTTGCCTATATTTGTTTTTCTTTTAAGGCTGGTGATGTGTGTGGTATGGTATGTGTATGTGTCTGGGTGTTTGTTTTGCTTGTTTTTCTGTTTTAAGCCAGAGAGAAATGTACTGTGCTCATGGAGTGAACACATAGTCAGTCATTCAACCACAATCAAAGGAAAAACTACAATTCTTCACCAGGCTGGCTTATTTTTTGCTTTTAAAAGGATGGAGAAACTATCAGGATTCAGCCTATATGTGCTACATTTGAGTGTGCACTGCAAAAATCCTTGCCTTCTTTGTGGTCTTAGATTTACTGTTCTGTTTTTACATAATGATGCCTTGGTCTCTTGTGTGCCAGTCAGATGGGTTATTGACATTTTTTAAGAGGTTGCTTTGTAAGGTGACTTCATGGGACATTCTAATGCTTTATTGGGTACTGACTGTATAGTTAGCTGAGAAATAATGAAATGATTAAAATTTACCCATCTCAAAATTTTGGACAGGTCCCCAACAAACTGTGGTAGAAAGTAACGGCATAATGCAACTGAAATTCTAGAAACAATTTCTTACCTTTTGAGGTAGCAGGGATGGTTGGTTTCAGATTCACCTTTGTAGTAGCTGGGATGGTTACACAGATTCACTTCCTTATGTGTCTTTTGAAACCTCACATTCCAAAACAGAGCATCACCTTCTCAATTTGACCTTCATCGACTAAAAGATGGCTTCTTTAGAATACCAAGTATTGGTTAGGGTAGTTCTTCTTATCCACTGAAAATCTACACTCCAAAAGAATTGAAGAGCACAAGACAGACCAATGTATGTGGGCACTCCCAGGTCATTGTCCAGAATCCTAGCTGCCCATTCTCTACACCAGCTCCAACAAACAGAGCGTCATATGGAGAGAATGGAAATTGTGAGGCTGGACTTCCTGCTCACAAAATGTGGTATACTCCTACTGTGCAGTGCACTCCTACTGTGCAGTATACCCCTACTGTGCAGTGTGCCCCTACTGTGCAGTGTGCCCCTACTGTGCAGTGTACCCCTACAGTGCAGTGTGCCCCTACAGTGCAGTGTACACCTACTGTGCAGTGTACCCCTACTGTTCAGTGTACCCCTATTGTGCAGTGTACCCCTACAGTGCAGTGTACCCCTACTGTGCAGTGTACCCCTACAGTGCAGTGTACCCATACAGTGCAGTGTACCCCTACTGTGCAGTGTGCCCCTACTGCGCAGTGTACCCCTACTGTGCAGTGTGACCCTACTGCGCAGTGTATTTAGAAACTGTACTGCTCGGGTTCTTCTTATACATCTTTGTGAGGTATAAAATTGTGGCAAGAGTGCATACAAAAATAACCAAAATGCTCCATAAAAAGAAATGGGTTATAAAAAAAGAAAGAAAAAGTCTGTGCTTCCTGAAATGTTCAAGGCCTCCTACGTTGTTTCTTCTGTGAAGAAACAAATTTATAACGAAGAAATATTTGGTTTGTGATCTGAAAGGTGAAAGAAGCCTGAGGGAAAGTGAGCCCGGGGGTGATTTTGGTATCTAAAAGCAAGTTTTGTCAAAGGATCTACATGTTTTTTTTCTATGCTTTATTCATTTTGGCATTTATGAGGCAGGGTCTCACTCTAGCTATGACTGACCTGAAACTCACTCTGTAGTCCCAGGCTGTCTGTCCTTGAACTCACAATGATCCTCCTGCCTCTGCTTCCATGTGCTAGGATTAAAGATGTGTACCACCATGCCTAGCTTTTTTTTTTTTTAACGGCACTGCTCTCAGAATCTTTTTTTTGTCCTGTTTTCAGAGTTCTACTTTTCTTTCCTTTAACTACAAAAAAGTAATTCACAATGATTATGATAATTAATGTATTTTAAAAAACCTTTAAAGATCAAATTACTTCCAATTTAAGTTGATTTTTGAATAAGAATTACTACTTTTAATGGCTTTTCTATAAAAATATTAAAAATAGCTAAATTAACAAAAATGGGAAACTTGTTTGAAATTGTGTTTGAATGATTAACTATTTCAGAGATCACTAATAGTCAATAGCTTTATTTGGGAGATTTGGGGATGATCTGGTTTTTATTAAACATATTTACACGTTATAATGCCTCATGAATTAAACTGAGCTTTACTACAAACAGATGCTAAGAAATATAAAATAAAGAGAATTTTACTGCACAGAACCATCATTATCTAATGGAGTCTTCTGAGTGTTATAAAGACTCTTTTGTTTCTGCTGTTCCAGAGAGCCCAGTCCGATGAACTGGAAAAAATCGAGAAGCACAGCCGTTCCTCCAAAGACAAGGAGAACGCCAAGTCCTTGGACAAACCCGAACAGTGAGCATCTCGGAGCCTGTGGGACATCCAGGCTATGGGGGGCTTTTGAATCAGGAAAGAATTGTTGTGAATGTGACAAGAGTAAACATCTGTGTATGACGGATTTTTCTTCTCCCCTTGCCTTTATCTCCCTAGGTTCCTTTATGAATTGTCTCTGATCCCCAACTTTTCTGAGCGGGTCTTCTGCATTCTCTTTCAGTCGACCTTTTCAGAGAGCATCTGTTCAATTCGTCGCAAACTGGAATTACTGCAGAAATTGTGTGAGGTGGGTTCTGGTCCTCGGAGAGCTGAACGCGAATTCTGATATTTACTTTTGTTCAGTCCTATTCTTTCCTTTTCTAGTTTTGTTTAGTTGAAGTACTTGTTTCCATTGAAGAATAGCAGTTCCACAGGCAGGCACATGCTATGTTCAAATCTGAGGATCAGAGCACCTGTTCAGGTGTGTCGTGAGGCTGCAGAACCTGTGATTTGAGCTCTACAGAGCTTGCTTCCTCTGCCTTTGTCTCACTTCCCATGGTTCCTTGAGACAAGTTTGGTCTTTTGCAATGCCCCCTCAGCAAATTGTTAATATAGATTGTAACCAAATGATTTTGGAGTAGGCATTTGACTCACAAAAGACAATATATCTAAACACAAACAACAAATGATTGGTGGGAATGACCAGTACTAGTATTTTAAACAATTTCTCAGAAATGAATAGAGGCAATTGTCCTGGTTGTGGTAAATCATTTTGGAAAGTATAAAGATGCTATCAAAGAGATTTTCAGAGAAAGTGGCATGCAAGCAGTTGTTAACTTGGCATTCTAGAGATATGAATGTGAACTCTGGAAAAAACCTAAATTTGTTTTGTAGAAATTCTCATTCTGTAGCCTGGCTTTCCTTGTACCGTCTTCACAGAGAGAGCCTTTTGCCTTCAAAAATGATCCATGAATACTAGCTTGTTGCTCACACATTTTAAAGTTAATTTTGGTGACACTGCTTTAAATTATATATATATATATATATATATATATATATATATATATATATATATATATATATATATATATATATATAAAATGAGCAAGTACAAAGCCTTGCTGTCAGCCCCAACTATCAGCACAATGTGAGTAGTGGCCTTGACTTTGGATGATGAGACAAAGCTTTGTCCTTTTTCCTGTCTTACAGACATTAAAAAATGGACCAGGTGTTATGCAGGTTCTGGGTTTGGTTCTGGCTTTTGGCAATTACATGAATGCTGGAAATAAGACACGGGGACAAGCAGATGGCTTTGGACTTGACATTCTCCCAAAGCTGAAAGATGTCAAAAGCAGTGTAAGTATATTATATGAATGGATATTGATCAGTTTCTGTTTGGCATTGTGTCCAGGAAGGGGTTTGACTGAAATGAGGAGGGGGGAATAAATATTTCTTTGTGTTCCACATTGCTTTATACTTTGAGCTAGTGAAAGTAGACCAATGGGTATTTGTGGTGTAAGAGAATAATCTATTGTAATTATGAATCCTAATTCTTATGAATATAACTTTTAATTAAAGCAAGTGTTTTTCCTACTGTCAAGTCTGCTTATTATTGGAAAATAGTTACTTTTTGTGAATTTCTTAGACTGCCTGGTCTCTTACTCTCCTTCATGTTAAGCACTGAAGAAAATCAAGATGAATGACAATAGGAACAGTGACCATGATTGTCTGCATACATCTTCTCTTCCTGGTGTGAATGGCAGTGTCTCAGTTTGATTGCAGACTTAGTTATTTTTATTGCTTATTTCTTCATATTTATTCTACGGTTCTGTTTATTTAAAATTAATACTTAAGAGATTGGGAGTGTCAGCAGAAGTAAAAGGTTAGGGATGACAGGCAGAGTCAGAGACTGAAGTCTGTGGTAGAAACTGAGAAAGGAGAATGCTTGCGTCTCTCCTGAGAGAATCGCTGCCCAGAGTATCATAATGAAAGAAATTGTCAACATGTGTTTAAAGTGCTGTGTTTAAGTAAATAATTGGTTTATAGAAATGAAAATACTAGAATTGTCCTTTCTAGATAACGAAGCCATCTTCATAAGAGAGAACCTTTAGTTCTCTTGTCAGACAGAATTTTGACTATTCATAGATTTATCTACATATATGTAAATATATTTTAACATTATTCATCGAGCGTCAATGAAATGTCAGACACTGCACATTTTCAAAATCGAGTATCACATAGCTTTATTTTTGTTTGGATTCATTTTTTGGTTGTTTTTGTTTCAGATTTTGCATGTGAGATGTCATTCTGTAGGTCAGGCTGGTCTCAACTCAGGACAGCCCTGCCTCAGACCTCTCAGTGCTGAGATGACAGGTGTGAGATACCATGTCCACTTAGGTCTGTTTGATATATATATATTTGGTTGAAGAACAGCATATTTTTATGTTTTTTATGGGCATTCAAATGACTATATAAAGCTGGGTATGGTGGCACAAATCTTTAGGAGGCAGAGGTAGGAGAATTACTGTTAGTTTGAGACCAGCTTGTGACTACAGAGTGAGTTCTAGGTAAGCCTGGGCTATAGAGAGACCCTACCTCAAAAAAAAAAAAAAAACATATATATTTCAAATGCTTTAATATTTGTATGATGAGCATTTTATAGTATATAGATGCAATAAATCATATTTGTTAAAGCACAAATTTATTTTCAAAATAGAAGTTTCATTTGTTTTACTGTAAAATTTCTTTATTTTATTCTTATTAGCATATTATATATTGATTTATAGTTAGTAAGTAGAAACTCTGTATGAACAAGTCTTGTGTTGGTACCCCCATCTCCCTCCTCCCTGCCCCCAACCCACTAAGGGTCCTCCTCAATGGGATTGCTGAAATAGTCCATGGAGGACTATATTAGCATATATTAATTGTACCAAATAATGGTTTTCAACGCAACAGTTTGATCCATGTATATAATGCACTTCAGTCATATACACCCCCATTGCCTTTCATGCTTCACTGCTAGTTCCTCATTAAAGAACAAATTTTTGAAGCAGTAGGTATAATTAAGATAGTTTTACCTTCTCTTATAAATATTTTCATGGGTAATGATCATGAATGTGATCCAAACTAGATCTAAAGCAAATCATTCTTCATTTCTAACACATTTAGAAAAAAAATTCATCTTGAGTTCAATTTCTGGTAGAATAGGTTTAAAATAGCAAAATATTTATAGTTGAGGCTCTTTCCTTACTTTAATTTTTTTTTCTGTTTTCCTTTTTTATTTTTATTTTTCTTTTTTCTTCAAGGTAGGGTCTTGTGCTCTAGCCCAGGCTGACCTGGAATTCACTATGTATTCTCTGGGTGGCTTTGAACTCGTGGTGATCCTCCTACCCACCTCTCGAGTGCTGGGATTAAAGTTGTGCACCACCATGCCTGGCTTCTTAAATTATTTTTTTTTTAGTATTATACTGGGTTTCATGAAGTCCTTGTCATGCAAGTATACAAATGTGCTTTGAACATATTCCCATATTTCTTGCATGCCCTACAGTCCTCCTCTTCATCCTGAGCCTCTCCTCTTAGTCCTGCCCTTCCCCTAAACAGTTTCCCTTCCATTTTCTTGCCATCTGTACATACATGATGGTTTTTGATCAGAACACTGGGAGAACATCTTCAGGTACAATGACTAAGCAATCCACAACATATCTGTGTTTGCTCCTGTGCGTATGTATTCACCGGCATTTCTTTGATCCAATACTATCTCCAGTAACTTAAAAACACAAAGCTAATGTGTGGTCACTTACTTTGATCTCTCTGCCTAGGACAACAGCAGAAGCCTTTTGTCATACATTGTTTCGTATTATCTTCGCAATTTTGATGAGGTAAGACCATTTGTCTGTATAGTTGGGTTTTGTTACACTCTCTTGGGCAGCAGGGTAGTATTTTAACTTGTTTGGTTGGAGTTTCTAATGTTGTTGCTGCTGTTTGATTTTTATCGATACTGATGCTGATTTGTTTTAAAACCATGTTTGCTAATCAGGATGCTGGAAAGGAACAGTGTGTCTTCCCTCTGCCGGAGCCACAGGAGCTCTTCCAGGCCACGCAGATGAAGTTTGAAGATTTTCAGAAAGATCTCCGAAAGCTAAAGAAAGACTTGAAAGGTAGCGTGCATGTTTTTAATTTGTGCTTTCTTAATGACAGGAGATAGACTTTTCCGTACAGCTTAAGCCTTGTGGGTCTGAATTTTGTAAGTACGACAAAAGAAAATTTTTGCCAATATTCTCATTTTTGGTTGCTGAAGAAGTTGTGATTTGGAAATGTAGTTATTTAGATATGTCTTGTTATTTGAATAACAGTCGATTTCATCAGGGTCAGGTTTACATCTAGCTTTTATTTTATAGCCAAGAACATTTGGCCAGTGGTCATGTCATATTTGGACACAATCATATCACTATGAAAGATAAATAGTCCCTGCCCACTCATTTTTGGTGTACATGCCCAAGATTTCGTGACTTGTGAACTTTTGTAGAAACAAAATGTTTTTCTTGTCAGGGTCAGCACACACATGGGTATTGTTTGGTAGTCAGTTAATAGCCTTAGAGTACATGAATTTTAATGTAGTCCAAAAGTCTTCAAATCTCTAAATTAAAAGTAACGTTTACACAGAAGCAATTGTTTTTTCAAATTGTTTAATAAACAAAATCCTATTCTTATGCTGTTTATTATTGTTAGAGTTGATAACACTCCAATTATTTATTTAAACCTCCTTCTCACTCATAAGTATAGACAGGGAGTGAATAAAATTACATGAGATTTTCATTTGACATTGTGTTACAAATGAAAATAAGAGGACTAGTTATTCCTGCCCAAAAAGTAAGAATAAATAAAAAGTGGAAGAAAGAGGAAGAGGAGAATGAGAGAAGAAAGAGACAAGGTTACAAGAGACTCAGCCCCAGATGTGAGATATATTTATTTAAAGACACTGAATCTGAGCTATAGACAGCTTCATGGGAGTTCTTACATTCTGGCCAAAGATGGGTTTATATGAATTTCAATCAGCATTAAATTTTACTTGTAACACTTATACATTCAACACAGGGCATACCTGGTGTCTTCCAAGTGCTGTGGGTGCACAGAGATGCAGTCATCACTATTGAGACAAGCTGAAATTCTGCCCCTTAGATGTGCACTTCCAACTTTGTACATGACCTTTTGACTGAGGCCAAGAAAGGCTTACCTTAACTTACATTGTCATAATAACAATGTATGAACTCTAATATGTACCTGTCATGTTATAGTGTTATATACTTAAGAATCAATTCTTAACACAACAGAAAAAAAACTTGCTGTAAAATTCTGATGTTTCAAAATTTTGGCTTTTAATGGAAATTTATGCATACACTGAAGTGATGTTTGGGGACATTTCTAGGGGATTCAGCAGATACTTCATACTTTCATCACAGAGGTTTTATAAGTCTATAGGCTTTATAAAGAGCTTATATTTTACTCCAAAGGCAATATGTAGCCACAGAAGATTGTATTTTCAGATTCGGAGTTATTTGACTTATATGTTGAGAATATTTCTCTGGCGAGCACAGAATTTGTAAGATTAGTTAGGAAGGATTTCAAATAAAAGATGAAAGTGGGGCTGGAGAGATGACTCAGCAGTTAAGGCACTTGCCTGCAAAGCCTAATGACTGAAATTCAATTCACCAGAACCCATGGAAACCCAGGTGCTCAAAGTGGCACATGCATCTGGAGTCTTTTGCAGTGGCTGGAGGCTCTGGTGTGCCCATTCTCTCTCTGTCTTTTCTCTGTCTCTGCTTGCAAATAAATAAATAAAAATATTTTTAAATGAAAGTGATTCTGACCAAGATGAGAGAAAGTACTCTAACTTCTGGGGGCAGTTGGAAGTTGCTATTTAGAAATTACTGTGAGCTAGGTAATACGCAAGTGCTTCTTAATAAAGCTGTATTTCTTCCAGTCATTACTATGAATATTATTAGTACCATTTGTTATTTCTGTGTTTCTTTCTTGAAGCTTTGAAGCAAATGTATTCATTTGTGATGTTTTTTTTCAGAAGCTGATGAATTTCAGTTATTTCTTTTTCCTCACTCCTTTCTCAATACCAATACACGTATGTTCTTAATTCAGTGAAGCATGGGTCAGGAATCTTTGATATTTTGCCCTGTGAATCTCTTGAAACCCTGGTGCTTTCAGGGGCAAATTTTGGTAGTGAAATGGACGCAGAATGAGAAGAAAACCAGATTATTATTCTAAGATTTGATGATATTTATTCATAGCAGACAAAACCAATATAATTCCTCCTTTTTTATTGATTGCTTGCTTTTGCAGCCCATTTCCCTCACTAAACTACAACTTAATCCAGGTGGTTATTTCCCTGATCCTTTTGAGCCGATAGATCTTATTTTATAAATTACTGTTGAGTGTGCTACCATGTATAATTTGCAAAAGTAATTGTTTTTTTGTTTTGTTTTCTTTTTTTTTCCTCTGTTAAGTAGCCAACCTTAGTTAATTGAAAGCCATTAGATTCTGTTTTGTATAAGGACCCTGTATGAACACACATCGAATAAACGTGGTCTTCCCCTATGTGGTCACAGGAGATGCACATTCACTGTGGGATTCTAGTCACAGACAAGAATCTCCATAAGAATGTCAGAAGTCAGAGAATGTGAAATATTATCAGAGGTGTGCATCCGTAGGAACTCGGTACCCTGGCGATGGAAATGTAAATTGATGCAATCTCTCAGGGAACTGTCTGGCAAAATCTCACGAAATCAAAAGTTGTCTCTGAACCGGTGTCTGGCTCTGAGATAGATCCCTCAGGGCATGGGTGAGCAGGTGAAATGTCAGACTGTGTTCATGTTAGAACAGCAGCAGCAGATCCCCTCTGATGCTTTTCAACAAGGTCCTGCTTTCTTTCAAAGAACACCAGTTGGACAGGGAAATGGTACTTGAGTATGTTACTAATCCATAATCATTTGGAAAAATACAAACCCCAGTATTTATTTTATTTTATTTTATTTTTGTTGTTGTGTATTTGAGAGAAAGTGTGAGTATGGGCTCACCAGGGCCACCTGTCACTGCAAATGAACTCCAGGTGCATGTGCTACATTATGCTCTACATAGATACTAGGTAATTGAACCCAGGCCATTAGGCTTTACAAGCAAGTGCCATTTCTGTAGCCCCAAACCCTATTATTTAAATTTAAAACATATAAACAATTAAATAATTACTTGTTTAGAAAAATATACAGAATTCTTTAGGCCTGAGGAAGAGGAACATTAAGGACTAGGTTGGATCTTTCCAAAGAATTGCTTATGTTCTATTTCTTAAGCTAGAAATTGAATATATGGCTATTCATTTAATTATTCTCTAGACTTTATGTGCATGTTATATATGATTTTTTTAAATATGCAAGATACTTCTGATTTAAGAAGAAAGAAAAATTGGCAGTAATCCAAGAATATGTTTGATTTACAGTTGAAACAGTAATCTGGGCCCCACTAATTTAAAATGTGTAATTATTCAACCTTTTCTATTCTTTATGAAGAAATTACATAACTTGCCAAATTCAAAAGTAAACATTACTGAAGAACACAAGAAATTTAATTAAAAGAATAAACTAGTTTCAGAAGAGGAAAATGAATATAAAGCCTTCCCTGGAGGTAAAAACTTAATCTGAAAGAGTGGCACATTTACTTGTTAACAATTCAAATATATTTTATTTATAAGCAAATAGTTAAAAGAAAATTAACTACCAGCACCGTGGAACTGTTGAGTACATAGAGAAACATCATTCATTACTTTTGATCATTGCTTTTACTATTTCAGAGTAAGCTGAGGAAAACCAAAACCACATTATTATAATAGAAGTAATTTAATACACAAGAGTTAACACATAGTGAAAGGTCAAAAAAGCAAAAAGAAATGCTGAATCATAATTTACTCAGCAACTTCTATCTCTAGCCCACTGTGAAACCAAGAGCAGTTGAAGTTACTGAAGAGCCTCCATGCTTAGAAAGTGTTCATCTGCACCCCAGAGAGAACACTACAGAAGGTTCCAGAAGATTAGAAGGAGCAGGCTGATTTCAGAGATGGGGTCCCAGAGAGCCACATTTGGGGACCATGAGGGAGGGATTTAGTTTGACTGCTTTTTTTTGAGTGGTACAGTGAGGCTGATCTGGTGTGTAGGAACACATCAGAAACCAGAGTAACCCACTGATTTGGAAATGAGAAGTGTACAGCGCAGATCACTTCAACCCTCCCTCGTCCCCTCCATTTAAAACCCTCTTTTTCTCTTTCATTGGGAAACCTATCACAGAGCCCCTGAAAAAGGACACAGGCTGAGCCCAGGACTGCTGCTGCAGGTCTTTCTAGGTAGTTTGGGAGCAGAGAGATAATAATCTTCATAGCTGACATTTTTAGTAACTACTTTTTTTTTTTTCATTTTAGTTGCTTCTTTTCATTATTCTGGCATGATCTCACCAGTCCCTCTTATGACTCTCAAAGGTCAAATAAATGGAAGGAATCTACTGCTTTTAGAGATAGTCAAGCCACACTGTACAGTCTCGTCTTCTGGCAGACATTCCTTTGTGTTGTTTTCCTACCTTGGTAGTTTTCCAGGCAGCCTTGCTGGTGACTTTATCCATTTCTAAAATTCAGAAATAAAAATCAGAACAAGATTCATAGGCAATACAGGCTGGTATCCAGTGCAGTCAAAAGGCGCTTCTTCTGTTTGAGACCTCAACTCAGTTAGAACCTCTTCACAATCTGCTTGGTTCTGATGACATGAAGTGTTATTGACTTACGGGGTCATCCTTGTGTTTCCTGGTCCTTCCTCACTTTGTCAACTTACTGCGCTGAGTGTGGGTTCAGCGTTACCAAGTACATAACCCGGCATGCCTGTCTGTAGAAGTCATGGCTTCTGCTACTTCTAGTTTACCAAGGACACATCCAAGTCTTCTCAGTATTAAAGAAGCTGGATCTTTGCAGAAGCTAGTATCATTTCTCATCAAGGAAAGCAAAGCAAGAATAACAGCCCAGAATAAGACACTGCAGAGAGCATGAAGCGCCTCCATACCCTGTGCCATGTGTAAATCTGGTAGGTACCACAGTGACTGTCATCCGGCTGCACATGAGAAAACCGGAGACATGAAGACTCAGGAACGTGTCCAACTATCTGAGCAGTGGGTAGTAAAGAAACAGCTCAGGTCAAATTCCACCACCTCCAAGATCTGTTTTCCTGACTGCTTTGGGAGCCTGCCTCCTCATTGGATTCTTCATATAATGTGATAGAATGCAAATAGTGTCTAGCAATACTAGTTATAAATCAATAAAATCCTAAGGGTATTTGACTATTTCCTATATGTATATTTTTCTTACCAGACTAGAATATTAGCAATTATTACAAGTATGTTAATTCATGCCTTGGAATTCCTAAGATCCTCATTTTGTCAAAGTTACTATTGATTTTTAAGATAGGTTTGGTGGACTTTGAAGCTTCCCAAATGAAAACCTATAAATCCCCTGGTGAGTCTTTGACTTCATTCCATTTCTTATCACTTGCCATTCCTTTGAATAAGAGATTTGTTGATACCTTTGCAAGCATTTCAAACATTCACCGTGAGTTTCAAATCCCTGCTGCTCTCTTTGACCTGCATGTATATCTCTCTTCCTTCTTTTCTGTGGTTCTTTCCATTACTCCCTTTTGAACTGAAGACTTCAAACTTGTTGACAAGACTCTTACTCCTCACACTTCACTTTAAGTGTGTCTTTAGCTCTCTTGTCATGGTACAAGCTAGGAAATATTTCTCTCTAGAGATGGTCTGTCTTGAATTTTGATAAGTAATCCATGGATAAAATGTTGCTCCAGATCTAAAATAAGTCAATCAATAATGTTTTATTCCTTGGGGGTAAATGTGCTTCATTATTGAGTGTTTGTTTCCTTAATTTTACACTGCGGTGGTAGACAGCATTCCTAAAGCACACAACAATTGCAGTGGTATGTGCTCTAGTTGGGGGATGTCATTGACCATGTTTGTGTGAGAATCAACTGACTCTGATGTACAAGAATGTCTACTGTGGCTGTAATCCTAATTCCTACATCTGTACACTTCATCCTTGAAAGACATCAGCATCTTAAAAGACAGAACTATCCCAAGGCATCTTACTTGAAGACACACTGCAGGAGTGCAATGGTAGCTTGTACCTATAAATCCCAAAACTTGTGAGACAAAGAAAGGAAGACTGCAAGTTTGAGGTCAGCCTGGGCTGTTTCGCAATCTCTAGGATCTAAGCAACCCAAAAAAGAGATATTTGTGATTTTTAGCTATATAACATTCAGAGTCTTACACATCAGCTTAAATTGAAAACCATGTTTCTGTGATCTGTGAGGCATACTGGAGTATAGATTGTCCAGCCTAGCAGTGATGTACGCCACACCTGCTTTGTTCAATAGAAATGTCTTTAGTGCTCACCTTCTGAATCTTTGCCTTCAGCGAGTCTTGAGATCTGGAGATATCCGCTCAGTTTCCTCTCTGCATAGTGGTAATTGTATCAGTAGTGGTATACAGTAGTGTCCTTCATGGAATAGCAGTAACTGTATGCAAACACTTATGTTGCTCCTACTGTATGTGAGATGCTCTTCTGTGTACTTTCCCTGAATCAGATCATTTGATCTTCACAGGGCTATGAGCTAGGGTCCATTAGTGTTTTTATCTTACAGATGAAGACCCCGAGCCATCCAGAGGGTATGTCTAGCCCGTGGTACACAACTAGCAAGCAAAAGGGCCAAACAAACCCAGTCTCCACGGATTAGGCTCTTGGCCCCTTAGGTGGATTGCTTTGTGTCTGTCTGTCTGTCTGTCTGTGGTTGATGCTACTGACAATGTGTATAATAGCGCAATGGTTCAAACCTAAATAGCTTTTCTGCATTCTGGACCAGGTTCTAAGTGTTTTACATGTATTAATTTATTCAACCCTTGTGGCCATGGTAGAAATAGGTTCTCTTGTCCACGTGTTCCAGGCGAAGAGCCCAAGACACAGAAAAGCTGGAACATACAGACTGCTTTTGGTCATGGGAGTGTATTACCACTGAAACCTACTTACTCATTTATGGAGGGAGTAAAAGCAAGGCTCTAACAGGGATGATTTCCTTGTAATGATTAATATTACTCATATTCATTTAATGTCAAATTATCTACTTATTTCCTTATTTGGTATTTATTTGTTTGAGAGAGATCACATGGGCACACGAGGGCCTCTTGCCACTGCAAATGAACTTCTGTGCTACTTTATGCATCTGGCTTTACGTGGTTACTAGAGAGAATTGAACTCAGGCCACCAGGCTTTGCAAGCAAGTGTCTTTAGCCACTTAGCAATCTTTCCAGCTCTTTAGTTTTGATTTTAATGTGTTCATTAAAACATAACAATGACACATGTCAGTGGGGTACCATGTGAGAGTTTGGGACATGCTTATGTTCGTAATAGTTCAGTTAGGCTAAATGTATCTATCTCCTCAAATATTTTATTATGATGAGACCATTCAAAAGCCTTTCAGCTTTTTGAGTTGTGTAGTACGTTATAATTTATAGTTATCCTACTGTGTAATAACAGAGCAAACCTCTTCCTTCTTACTGGAACTTAGTCTCTATTGATTAAACGTGTTCCATCCCTTCCTTGTCCCCTTCTCTCCATTTTCTTGTAACCACCATTATAGTCTCAATTCCTGTTTGGTGAACTATGTTTACATTCTGTATGTGAGATAATTTAATACATTGTTAGCTTTAAAATCCCCTTTGTGGGCCTGGAGAGATTGCTCAGTGGTTAAAGCCTGACAGCTGGGTTCAGTTTTCCAGCACTCACATAAAACTTATCCCTTCTCTCTCTTTCTCTCACTTTCTCTCTCTCTCTCTCTCTCTCTCTCTCTCTCTCTCTCTCTCTCTGTGTGTGTGTGTATGTGTGTCTCTCTCCATATTTCCTTGCAAAATAATAATAATATTTCTAAAAAGAAAATCTCTTGTTGAAACACCTTGTGGAGAGTATATTTCCATAACAATTCAGAATTCAGGTTTTTTTAAGCTTTGTTTAGATACATAAGCTAGTGAACTCAGAATAAATGAATTTATAGCACTTTAAGTCAGCCATGTTGAAGCTAAGACATTATGGGACTTGTATGTGTATGATAGCTCTGCCTTCTTTAATTATGTCTATGTGATAAGAAAATATTTTGAAATGAATCAACAGAAATTTAATTTCATGGAAGAGGGGGCGGAAAGATTGTGAGAGCGGTGGTGGGGGAGACTATCCAGAGGCATGGCACCCCTCAGTAACAACACACTTGAGCCAGGAGAACCGGGCTGAGTACTAGGCTATCCATGGTCCCCTGCCACAAGGACGGATCCAGACAACCTACAGAGGATGATATCCAGCTGATTGGAGATGGGGAGGGGGGGGCATTGGGGAATTGCGGATAACAACTCATTGTTTGCCCACTAAATAATGTAACTCATTATGGACAATAAATATATATTTAAAAAAAAGAAATTTACTTTCATGCATCAGCTTTTACTAAAATATGTGTTTTCTATGTAATGGTTCTATTACATAATATTTAATAAATACAATATTTACAAAATATACTCTTCTATTATGAAATTAATTCTAGTGGCCCACCAGCAGTAAAAAACTTGTAGTTCATTACCCTTCCCTTGAGTCCTGGCATAGTTTTGCTGGGCAGTTGTTAGGAATACTTGTGAGAGTTCTCCAGGATAGTAACAGATTCCTCTTCTCCTTCTGGCTTCTTTGATTCAGTTCTTCCCATTTCTTCCTCACTTAACAACTTTCTTTTGTTCCTGTCAATTAATTCTCCTGATTCAGAGCCAAGGTCAATTTCAAGTCTTTATCCTATCTCTCTACTTCGCACAAGTTGGTATCCATTATGTGTTCAGCCTTGGCTCACTCATCTCTCTGCCCTATATTCAGAGTTTCTGTCATCACACTGACCTACCAGTGCATGCATCCAGTGTTGATGGTAAAACCACAATTGGATGCCTTCCTGCCATCCTGCCCAGGAAGATCAAATCCAAGTTCATTGTCTTTCCTCTGAAAGCACTTAGCTCCTGTCTGTTCTGATGGTCTCTAAGCTTTAAACTGCACTTCCATCCCAGGCACTGCCTCCTCCATTCCTCGGCTCACATTAGAATCACCATGTGAACATTTTTATGAGTTCTTAACCTCGGAGATGCCTTTCACAAGGCTGGGATGGAACACCTGCAGATAGACTCTGAAAAGTCTGCCCAGTCGGTTCTGTGGTGTGCTTCTTCATGGAGGATCATGTGCTCTCATTCTAGTCAAGTGCCTGCCCATTTCAATCCCTAAGCATCTCTTTGGTCTCTTCCTTCTCTATATGGGATTCATCACTTTTTTCATTGCACATCCTTGTGAGAAGGAGGACTTGAGGACAGACTGGCTTTTTGCAACTTTGGTAGCTTTGTTTTGTTTTGTGCTATCAAGCCTTGTTAATAGAGATTTTTTTCCCCCAAATTATGGGTACAGGTCATAATTACCAGTCCACAAATAATCACAGACCTAGGAAGTCCTAAGACAAACTTCACCTGATGGTTTAGCCTTAGCTGGTAAGGTTTGAATCTGAGTCTCACAGCTAGCAAGTGAGGGTCCTGGTTGTGTCATAGATGTAAGCTTCTGGCCAGGTCAGTTCTTCTGCTCGTTTCCTGAGAGCTGTTCCTGCAGACCAGTGTAGGGTACAAACTGGCTGCACTGGCAGCTATATTTTTATAAGAGTCTTGCTACCTGCATGTATCTGCCTTGAGTAGGTAGACTGGCGTGTGTGTGTGTGTGTGTGTGTGTGTGTGTGTGTGTGTGTGTGTGTGTGTGTGTCTGTCTGTCTGTAAACTGAACCTTTGATAACACAAAAACTGGGCTCTGTGGGAAGCAATTTGGTTTTGGAAGGAAGGATTTTCTCATCTAATCGCCCTCCTTTGTTCTTCTCTGTATGTGTTATGCGGCTCTCCTCTGGATTAGCTGAGGCAGGTTTATAGATGCCAATGGAATCTTCTGGAAGCACACAGAAAAACAGTGATTTAAAACTGTAATTAGCATTGATTGAACTTGGAGACTTATGTAAATTACAGTGGGGCTATTCCAGTTTCTTAAAACAATAACCAGATTCCTCATGATCTGATCCATTTCAGAGATTGCTAAATGGATGATGTTCTTGGTTAGTTTGACAGCCATCAGATGGTGCTTACCCTGTCCCACAAGATGCCATTCTGTAGAGGGCAGGAATGTATTGGAGCTGGTTTTCCAATGGGAATATCTGAAATGTTTGTTACTTCTTTCCTCTGGCTGGATTTGTCTTTGTATTTGGAAACCTAGGACATGCTTTTCAATACCACTCCTTTAACATGATACAAAATCTCTTTGGCTTAGGAAAGTCTTTAAATTAAACAAAAGTTGACATG
The DNA here is from genome assembly GCA_004024765.1 of Zapus hudsonius. NCBI lineage: Eukaryota > Metazoa > Chordata > Mammalia > Rodentia > Dipodidae > Zapus > Zapus hudsonius. The sequence continues at coordinate 39,556 of PVHP010004262.1, read as the reverse complement.
ATTGGAATTACTCAGTTAGACCAACAGTCTCCTAACAAATGTTTTTTAATACTTGGATCTGACTGCACCACAAGTTTTCCATGAACTCTATCTTTGTTCTGTTTTTAATAATGTTTCCAAATGACCCTTCAAGTTTGCACAACTGTAGTGTTGGGTATTTTTCATAAAATTTACATAGTCACATACCAGTTTGAAAGATAAGTACTAGCCAGAACGATATGCTATGCAACATGGTGTGCTTCAGTTAAGAGAAGAATGGGACCCAATCTAGTAAAGAAACATTCTTATTACTTTTATCATGTTGATCATATTCTTATCAGTATTGAAGATGTTAAAATACATGAGAATTATACACAAAAAATATGAATTCTAGACCTTGATACAGTATTTTATTTTTAACCACCAGACTACTCCCCCTTTTTAATTTATTTATTTTCTTTTTTTTAAATACTTTATTCATTTTCAAGCAGAGAGAGAGAGAGAGAGAGCGCGCACCAGGGCCACACCTTGTGGGTCTGGCTTATGTGGGTCCTGGGGAATTGAACCCCGGGGCCTTAGGCACTGGAGGCAAGTGCCTTAACCGCTGAGCCATCTCTCCAGCCCATTACTTTTCTTTTTGAGACAGAGTGCCATGTAGCTCAGGCTGGCCATGAACTTGCTATGTGGTTGAGTATGACCCCTGAACCTCCTACTTCTATATGCTGGGATCACAGGCATGTAGCACCACATCTAGTTTATCAGCACTGAGCATTGAACCCAGTACCTCATGCAGGCACTCTACCCACTGAGAAACACCCCCAACACCTTCCGTCTCAGTATAGTAAAGAAGTAAAGTTATGTCCATCCACAAAATAATTGGACTAACTTTATGTCATAGTGAAGAGCTTTGGAAATTTGACTTATTACACATATGTCATTGTATGTCATCTACCTCTGGAGAATTAATTCCAGATTAAAAATATTCATAATCATGGGCAGACTTGAGAACACTTTCTCTTTGATTCTTCCATATTGTAGATCCTAAACACACAGAAATGAATAGGGATTGTAATCAGAGACAAACACAAATAAACAAAAGTTATGATAGTCTCATTAGCAACTGACATCTTTTATAAGTTTTGTAGCAACCTGCTCAGTGCTTAGCTTTTCAGGTTCAAATTCTAGTGGGTTCTCAGCTAATTTGAGTACTGCATAGCTCATGGTACAATTAGACTAGGTTACTGGCCTATTTCATCTGGATCTTTTCTTTTGTCCTGTGTCATTAACATGTTCTGAAGAAAAGAAAGGTGCAAAGTCAAGGGGAAGACTAGCCCTCTTTCCTTATGGTGACCATTGAACCAAAAATTGGATAAGTATGTAGAAATACATGGTCCAATGACTGGTCATTAAGAGTTAAGAACAAATCAGGTGGATGTTTAATATGGATGAGGCAGATTAACTGCCTTGTCTAATTAATAAGCTCCTGGCCAATGAGGGGTAAAAAAGGCATATAGCATTCCTAGGGAAAGACACCCCAAATATGTCCTCTGCCCTCTACATGTTCCTGCGCACTTGTACACACACAGTCCATACACACGTGTACTGAAACACACATATTCACAGACATAGTTTTTAAAAAAGAAGGAAAAAAATGTATAGGAAGTTGGGCCCAAAGCAGGAAGATAACAAGTTTAAATTCTGCCTTGCTGCGTAGTAAAGAGCGAGCTGGGAGCTGCTTCATAGGTGGCAGAGTACTTGCCTATATGTGCCAAGCCTGGGTTCAACTCCAGGGCTCAAGAGAATCGGAGTTCTGGCCACACGGAACCATCAGCAGTGATACAGTCCATGACCACTGCTCAAGGTGTCCCTTCTCATCTGGTCCATGCCTTTCACCAAATACGTTCTAAGGAGTCTGGGATGAAAGCTGGCTCTCTTCTTGGGCAGGTAGCTTCACTGTGGTAAAACATAAAGATACAACCTATGTCAAAGTGCATGATTACAAATTCCTGGAGAATTGACAATTTTACCTTCAGAACTTCCATGAGAGTTCATTTCCCCAAGTCCCTCATAGTTATTAATTTTGTATTCCTTCCTCTCTGAGTTAGGTTTACCATAGTGTCAGCCATTTTTTCATTTTCTTAGAAATGCTTCTTTTGTTAAAAAAGTATTTTCTTTCTTTCCTTCCTTCCTTCCTTCCTTCCTTCCTTCCTTCCTTCCTTCCTTCCTTCCTTCTTTCTTTCTTTCTTTCTTTCTTTCTTTCTTTCTTTCTTTCTTTCTTTCTTTCTGAGAAAGGAGGGGGGGGAGAAAGAATGAGCACACCAGAGCCCCCAGCCACTGTAAATTAACTCCAGATGCATGTACCACTTTGTATATCTGGCTTTACGTGGGTCCTGGGGAATTGAACCCAGGTCATTAGGCTTTACAGGCAAGCACCTTAACCACTGAGCAATCTCTCCAACCCTAGAAATGCTTCTTGATGAACTCAAAGTGGATGTGTGCTGAGGTATTTTTATGATGCCTCAGCCTCATACAGCCTCACAAACTCTGGTGTCAGCCCAAGGTTTAAACTATGAATCTGCTCCTTCCCTCTGTGCACCACTGAACATGAATGTCCTCCGCTGTCAGAGAGGTAGTGATGTCTCCTTTGCCAGCTTTTTCCAAGGATTAAAGTAAAGTATAGGTGCAAGTCACCATGAATATTGTTTGCTGTGCTAACATCACCACATTGTTGCTATGCTGACATCACCACATCTGTTGTTCTTTGTTACTTTTCAGACATTCTGATTTGAATTAGAGATGATGTTGTGTTAGAAGTCAGTTGATTACAGTGATGATAGAAGTAATTGGTTCTTCTTGTACTGCATGCTACATAGTAAACTCACATCTAGGCTCTTCACAGATCTGTTCTTCATAACTTTCCTGTGACTTTGGCCTTGTACCATACACATTTTATAGATGAACCACCTGAGGTGCTGAGGTTTGAGGAGCAGAGGGATCAGTTTGGAAGTGATGGAACTAGGTGTATTTCTTCTTAATGGTTCTCCAAAGGGAAATATTGTTGTTAATTTCTCATATTAATATTTCAACACTTGCAAAGAAGCTACAGAAACTAGGTCAATGAAGGTGGTTAAAAAAGAACATCCTTCACTAGCTATTTGCTTATTTCTGCTTTGTTTAAAGCTCACTAAAAACTAGTGTGTGTTCTAAGTGATGTCTTGCTCTCATTTCATTTCAGCCTGTGAGGTGGAAGCAGGGAAGGTGTATCAGGTCTCCTCTGAAGAGCACATGCAGCCCTTCAAAGAAAACATGGAGCAGTTCATCAGTCAAGGTAAGCCCCAGAGGCAGGTAGTTTCTTCCCTGTCTCAGCAGAAAGGTAGAAGACATTCATTTTAACACATATTTGGCAGTACAAGAAAAAAAACATATTTGGGTTAATCACAACACAGGTATGAGAGGCTAACTGTTTGCTAAGCATGATAGTCTGGGACTATGCTCATTATTATTGAGGGCATTTTAGTAATATAGTCTAAATAGTAATATTTTATTTATAAAGACATTAAGATCTATTATTTTTATAATACAAAATTAACATTCAAGATTTTTGTCTTGTTTTGCATTTTATTATTTTTATTTTATTTATCTTCTTTAGTTTATTGTTCATTATTGTTTTGATGATTGGTGCCCCCATGGCTTTGCACACACACTAGATAAATACTCTAGCCTGAGCTCCATCTCCAACTCATTCTCCTATGACCTCAGGACAATCTGGCATTTATTTGGTTTGTCAAAACATTGCACCCAAGGAACAAAGTATATTGATGTCTTTCAAATCTTAAAACATTTTTTTTGTTATTTTGTTAGATAAATTAATACCTTGGACATTTAACACTTTTCATCCAGAGAGCTTAAAAACTTTATAAATATTGTCTCATGGATGCTTCCTACATTCCTGTGAGATAAACAGGAATGGAAAATTTCAAAAGATACTAGAGAAACAGTTTTTTTTTTTTTTTGAAGTCTTGTTGTTTGAAGTCATTGAAACTTACAATTATATCAAAGCATTTACTACTCAAAACATTTCAGCCTTGGAATGTTACATCTCTTCTGAAGATCAGATTTATATCATGCCATGCTCTGGGAAAGTTCCTGCTCTTTTAGGAATTCTCCTAGAGGCAGACATGGCATGAGACGGAGGCCAAGTAATGCTCTGAAGCTTGGGTTCGTCGTCTCTGAAGTTGGCTATGGTTTTTTCAAAGTTTGTTCAAGTGTCATTAGTGCTGTTTGCACTGAAAGAGTCTAGATATGATTTGGTTAACATAAGCACAGCTTCCTTTAGATGGAAAACTACTAGTTAATCTTCTAAGATTACCATGAAGATTGAAATTGAACTCTGTGAAGATTCATAAATCAAGGTCATTATGGCAAAATTCTGAGGTCCTCATGACCTGTAGTCGAAAAATCTACTTTAAAAATATATATTTATTCATTTGTATCTATAAGGGGGTGGGAGGGGGTGCCAGGGCCTCCTGCCCCTGAAAATGAATACCAGACACATATACACATGTACCGCTTTTGGGTGTTTGGTTTTACATGGGGACCTGGGAAATTTAACCTGCTCCAAAAGACTTTATTTTTATCTTTATTTTTTTGTAAATAAGTACTTTTAACCACTGACCCATCTCTTCTGGCCTGAAAGTGTAATTGTTGATTCCTTTGACACCTTTCTTTCCTGGAGTAACATTTGAAGATCCTATGATCTTACTCTCAGCTTAATAATACTAATACTAATAATAATACTACTAATAATACTAATAATTGGGACTGGAGTAATTGCTCAGCAGTTAAAGGCATGTGCTTACAAAGTCTCATGGCTCATGTTCAATTCCCCAGCACCCACATAAAGTCAGATGCAGAAAACAGTGCATGTGTCTGGAGTTCATCTCCAGTGGCAAGAAATCCATTCTTCCTATCTCCATCCCTTGCAATTTAATAAATAAAAATATATTCATTGCAAGTAAATAAATATATATTTTTAAGCTGGGCCTTGATTTTCTATGTAGTGGAATTTTAAGATCAAGAGCATGTAACTTTAAAAAATTTCTGTGCAACTTTTAGAAATTATATGAGTGAAAGCATGCAATACTTGTCTTGCCTGATAAATACTAAGGAATTGTTATCTTCAGACTTATTCAAAAAGAACTCAAGTAATTCACTGGTGTGTACAATGTAAGAGCATGCATACCCTTGTTTGCTTTATACATGATTTATTATATAATCTGAATCTGTATTTTATGAATGAGGCATTTAGACTTTATGGTTTAATGTTAGTCATTTAAAAAGATGAAGCCACTAACAATTTATGAACTTGGCTTCCAAACCACAGATGAACACCGACATGTTTGTCTGTGGCAATTCAAGGGACAGATGGAGGCCTTTAGGGCTTGCCCATCAATTCACTCACAAGGAAGACAGGACTGGTCAGCCATCTCTCTTTAGATTTTGATCATCATTCAAGAAATTCACTCAATGGATTTATTGCAAAATGCATATATTTAACAGTATATACTTTTGAGATTTTTCCTTTTATAATATGCATCTATTTGAGAGAGAAAGAGAGGACAGACAGACAGAGAATGAGAGTATGGGCACACCAGGGATTCCTGCTGCTTCAAAGGAACTCCAGATGTTTGCACTGCTTTGTGCATTTGGATTTATGTGAGTACTGGGGAATTGAACCCAGGCCTTCAGGCTTTGCAAGCAGACACTTCTAACCACTGAGCAATCTTTCCAGCCCGAGTTGTTCTCTTTTGTATTAACTGAAAACATCAGCTTTGCAAAGATATTAAAATATGGTCTAATTATTAATAAAACATAGTCTAATTCTCACCTTTGGTCATGAGGCAAAACAAGATAGATATTTCAACATAGATCTTTTTCCAGCGCTGCTAATTGCCATTCTACTTTCCTCTGGTCCTGGTGAAGTAGATTATGAGAAAAAAATGGGGGAGGTGGTGCTAGGGGTTTAGCTCAGTGGTAAAATCCATGCTTAGCGCTCAGCATGTTTTTTTTTAATATTGCTTTTTTCCCCTTTATTGTCCATATTTAGATACATTTGAATGGGCCAATAATGAGTCGGTATCCCCATTTCCTCAATTTCCCTCTTCCCTGTCCCCAATCGGCTGGATATCCTTCTCCTTGGGCAGTCTGGATCAGTATGTTTGAGGCACTCAGTTCAAGGCCTAGAACCATCAAAAATTTCACTTTTATCCCCAAACATTTCTATGTATATCAACTGCAGCATTGCAACATTGAATAAGAAAATACATATGTCATAGGGGATCATACATTGTATATTCTCTCTCTTTCTCTCTCTCTCTCTCTCTCTCTCTCTCTCTCTCTCTCTCTCTCTCTCTCTCTGTGTGTGTGTGTGTGTGTGTGTGTGTGTGTGTGTGTGTGTGTGTGTGTGTATGTGTGTGTGTTTTAAGTAGTAAAAGGCTGACCTGTAACTCAGGCTGGCCTCAGACTCATGGTGATCCTTCAAGCTTAGTCCAATAGTGACGAGTTCAAAGTCATGTACTGCCACTCAGGCTTCATTGTACATTATCTGAAATATATATCCAAAATATAGGTGGTAACATAATGGAGAATGCTTTGGAAAATTATATATTGACCAAATGTGTCCAAAATGTGAATGAGTAAGCCACAAGCTTTATGCATGGTGACTCATTTTTAAGATTATTTATTTACAAAAGAGAGAATAAGGGTGAGCATGCCAGAGCCTCTGTCTACTGCAGAGGAACTCCAGCTACATACACCACTTTGTACATCTGGCTTTATGTGGGTACCAGGGAATTTAACTTGAGCCAATAGGCTTTGACATGTAGTGAAAACAATGAATTTAAAAATCTATTTTACGTAAGATAAGTTTTTACAAATATAACAATTTTTCTCCATATTCTAAGTGTCAAATCTAAATTGTAAAATCAAATTTATAAACTAAAAGAAATACCACCTTATAACAAATACGTATGTCAAATCTTTGCTTATAATTGGTATTGTATCAGTAATTCAGTAGCATTGTCATTTCATCCTCTGTGCTTGGATTGACCATAGAAGAATATCCATATTACATGATGCAAAGTCTATTTAAATGTCCCTCAATCTCAAATTTAAAATCTCTCAAACTATGCAAGATACAGACCATGTCTAATGCTGTCCAAATTTCTTATTTCATTAGTTCCCACAGTCTAACAGTAACATCTCTTATCCTTATAATCCAGCTATTGTGTGGTCTGTGGATCACATTCTAATAATCTTTGTGGATTTCTCCTCAGCTCGGAGTCCACTGATTTATCCAGTTTTTCCCTCCTGCCTTCCTAATTCTTCTCATGCCAGGATTTCGCGGTCTGTGTTTCAACATCCCCTCCTTGGAAATGTGTCTCACTTCTTTTCTAAAATAGGCACTGTGGAGGATTCAGGCCTGCTGTTGTGAGACATGCCTTGTTTGTGGAGGAGCTAGCTACTCCATCCCTGACCAACTGGACTAAGAAAGTTCCCTCTTGAAAACCCTTATCACTGCCCATACTTGCAGTATTTGTTAAATCCTCAGCAAAATATGCTCTGTTGTGCAGCTTTGCTTGGGTTCTCCTTGTATTCCTGGAACACAGGCCCCGACATGGAGTGCTGTATGTCTTGCTCTGCAGGCACCAGCATTCTCCCTCCATTGCTTTCTTCCAGAGCAATGAACAACTACCTTTTTCTTCAGGGCTTTTCCTTACAAGGAAATCTGTGTTACTTTGAATTCATGGCCACAAATCTACTACTGGAACACATTTCTATTCAGCACTGCTGTAAGATTTCCTTTGCAAAATTTGGTTTCTCAGTTCTTGAAATTGTTTGTATCATATCTTCTCAAACCTGCACAATCTCCCTGATTTGCCTTCCTGGTACTGGATCACTTCCTTCTCTGTTAATGACATATAGAAGTAATATGTGACAGATAGCGTTATACAGAAGCTCACCTCACTTCTACATGCCACCATCCAGACCATCAGAACTCACATTGTCTACATAACTCTCACTTAGTCATAGGAGAGCAATGTTCCTATCTAAGGCAGGTGTCTCCACAAAAGCTGTAGACATAATACTTCTCTATTGATAGAGAAATCCCTTGTATAACACAGCAGAAAACTACAAGAAGGGTGTTAAACAAATACATGTGCAGTGTGCTTTTTAGTGACTAACACGTGATTATTAGAAGAAAGATTTAGGAAAGAATTCAGACCAAAGAAAGGACAATGTAATTTGTGAATGAGGGGATGCACTATATAATAAGTAGTTGCCTTGTGTGGGAGGGCACAAGACAGAAAGGCCCCAGTCGTCAGGCTGTGGGCAGCCATATATCCCTGGTTGAGGGATTTGGGCTGCATCCTGACATAGAGTACATTTTAAAATATTTAGGCAAAGTTGCACTGGCAGCAAGAAAGAATAGTTTAAGTAGAGTCATTCATTCTTTGAAGCACGAGGCTACTTATATGACTACTGTGGGGTAGGCACCTTTAAGAGAAATTGGAGACATGTACTGTCAAATGGATGGTGTCAAGGGCAGTGCAGATTTGATTATCATAAGACAGAACTGAATGGGCATAGATGACAGATTTCACATTGATAATAAATGCTAAGTGCCACTGATCATTGCAGTAGATAATATAAATACTGATTGACTATACTCTGTCCAAAATTTTTAGATGTCAGTTTTTCTATTTTTTTTTTAATTTGGGAATATTTATGTAGACTACCCACTTCAGATTTTTTAAAAAAAAATCTGAACTCTGAAACTTTTTGTAAATAGTTTCAAATATTGATATGTTTTGCCTTGCACATCTTTGGATCTGGACATAATTACATAGTCTTTATATAGATCAAGCTGGGGCAATTTTCATGGTATCAAAACGTCCTACCTATGAACACAGTGAAGATTAGCGAGTGTTTTTTATTAATTAATGTCTGAAAGTTATAACATTTCAGGAAAAAAGTTACATTTCATCATGGTCATTACATTTCTGTAGATACATTCTTAAAGACCTCAATTTTGGCTATATTTTATGAATTATTATTTTTGAAGATGCATAGAATTCAAATAACTGGTATATAAAGCTAAACTATGTGACATACTTCGTGAGCTCATGTTAATATAACAGTTTGTGAGGTTTTTTTTTAAGTTGTCTATAGATGTTACTGAAAATAACGGTTGTTTTACATTTGCTGTCTTGTTTCTTTTGTTTACAGCATTTTTTTTTCTGGCTATATTTCTCGAGCTGCTGTGTTCCGTGTGATAGTGACAGAAATAGAAGAAATGTTTTACAAAGGGACATGATTACAGGAAGATATTTTGGGCTTATTTGCAAACGATTTGGCACACACTCATTGAAAGTTTTCTTCCCGTTTAATCTTCCTCACTATTGCTTCAGAGGTTTTGTTCTGTATCTTTCTAATGTGTTGCTTGATATTTTAATGCAATTCTAAGGTATTCAGGATGAGGTTTGGTATATTTGTCATGGAATGATTACTGTAGTCAAGCAATTTAATACATCCTTCATTTCACCTAACTACCTTTCTGTACATGGATACCAGGTATCAAAAATTACTCTTAGCAAATTTCCAATTTTTAGTTCAATTAAAAGTGATAAATCTATAGTGCTCATTCTATACATTAGGTATCTCCGTTTATCTTTCAGAACTGCTTTCTTGACTTACATGACTCACACTACCCGCCCTTTCTACTCTTGTTTCAGTACATTTGAAGGTTTTTAAATTTTCTTTTTGCTTTTTTTAGATTCCACATGTTAGTGACATCATGCGATATTTTTCTTTCTGTTAACACAATTCTCTACCAAAGGCTAAGGTTGCTATTTTTATTTCCCTTTAAACAATACAAAGCCTTCAGACTATTTTCATACTAATCCCTCCTCTTTATATGCCATTTCTTTCCACGGGCTTTAGATTCACTTTTGGCTTTTTATAGTTCCTAAAATGTTGAATTATTCTTGCTTTAAGTATTTAGTTTTTGATTTAATTAATGCTATTTTCTTCATTCATGATTGATTCATAATCTGCTTGTCTTCTAAGATTATTTTTCTCCCATCAGAAGTATACCATTTCAAAGTCAATTTTGTTTGAACTCTGAATTATAAATTGTTTCTCTCTGTGTGGAAATATCTGTATAACACACTTATTTTTGAGAGATAGATTTGCTAATCTATGTCTCAAGTCCTTGAATCCCCTCTTCCCTCTTCTATGGACAGCTATTTGGGTCCAGTTTTGTGGCTTTGTTTTTAATCTGAATTTTCTCTCAGGCCCTTTTTGATGTTTTCTATTTCTCTTTATGTTTGTTTTGGATAATCATCAGAATTGACTACTAACCAAGAATTATTTTAAAATAAATTCTTCCCTTGCACATTAGAACCACACACATTTTTTTTTTTCCTGGAGTCCAAAATAGTGTGAGGGCTCATCTGGAGTTATGGACTCTTGGGTGAGAGGAGCCATTGTGATGTAGACACATTTCCTCAGGTCTCTCATAGTGAGTGGGCTGATCCTTTATGGTTTCTTCTTTGAGTTAACTCATCGTGCCTTGAAAGACTCTGGGCCCACTCACATTTTTCCGTGGGACCTTGCAAAGGCACATTCTTGGTTGCTGGACTTACATGATGTCCCTTGCAGTGCTGGCAAATACCTCTTCTGAGTGCTGCTCCTGCCTGTTTGTGTGGCCTTAGAGAATTTTCCTTGGTTTCTCTCCCTTTCAGCCATGAGCTAATTCTACTTTCCATCCGCTATTGCCTGTTCTTTGTTGTGAAGTTCTTTGCATATCCAGCCCAGGGGATTGTTGAAAATTGAGGCCTATGTTTTGTTTAGATTAAAATCTCTAAAATAGGTTGGAGAGATGGCTCAGCAGTTAAGGCACTTGCCTAAAATCTCTAAAATAATTGTATCAGTATGTCCTTCCTGAAGACTTTATTTTATCTTATGGTAAAGGTGCACCAACACTTACCTGCTAATTTTTTATTTAAAAAAAGATTTTTTTTCAAAGAGCAAAATTATAGTACATAAATATTTATATTTTATTAAAACACAGCTTGTCTAGTATATGGGTAAATGCAATGTCGGTCTTATTTTGGATGCCTCTGGTCCCTTGCCCTCCCCCATGGATCTCAGGATTGCCTCACATTTGTGCCTTGCTCTAATCCCACAGCACTGACACTCACACCTGAAGCATCATTATAACCTTGTCTTGTGCAAAGGCTTCTGTGTCTCCAAGTCATGATCAATGAAGTGTGTGAGTGCTCGTTGTCATGAATCTAAATGTATAACTAAAAGGTCCCCCATTGGTCTACCATGTGACAATATAAATTAACTACTTTTTTTATTTAAGTAATTAAGTTTGATGTTTTCTTCCTTCGGTCCTGGTCACTTAGATGGGTTCTCCCATGGATTTCTGACCTAGTAGCTCTGCCCTTGTAGAAACTCAAATACATTTCTACATGGCAAATGTGACATTTTCTGGGTTTTTGAAGACATGCTATCGAGATTCTCAGTGTGTGACTAGCACTTTAAAAAATTTCAGGCGTTTTGGCAAAGTAATTCTAGTGTCATGAAAGTCCATGCGTTTCTATCCATTTCCATTTCCACAGCTACTGAACAAACCTACGATGAGTCAGAAGGAACTACTCATAACTTAAAATCGAACAATTTACAATTGCAAGTTGTCAGGTTAATGTGTAAAATCTGTCAGTACATTCATTTTCTTTACACATCTTCTCACTCCATGTAACTTGGATTTTTAGATCACCGAATTCATAAGAATTGAAAGGTAGGATGTCTCTATTCTGAATATTCAGCTTTTGTGAGGCATATGTCCATGGCACAGGACTTAGGTATAACTAATAGTCTTTGTTGAAAATGATTAAAATCTTACCAGGATATTTATACGATATGTTCATTTATGTGAAAGTTCTTGTAACCCCACCTCATGTGCTCAGTCAGCTAGATCGATGGTCTCCTCATTCACTGTTTTGAGGATAACTCATCCTTCTTACCTGGGTTCTTGGCTTTGAAAAAGTAGTGTGAACAGTTAGTGCTGTCATAGGCTAAGTTAAATATATTTCTCCCAGGATTTGTTTTTCCTCCATAAATAATTTTAATTATATGTAGAATGCATTTCTAGAATTCCATATTTATAAATCCATATACATATGTTTAAAATTTATGCTATTGATGAGGTTCTTTCTTTCTTTTCTTGTTTACAGGGTCTCACTGTGTATCCTAGGCTGGCCTCTGGTGCCTTTTCAGTACTTGAATTGCACGGAAGCTGTACCTCACCCACCTTTAGGCGATTTTGGAATAATCAGAGTAGTTAGTAAAGTCAGAGAAGATGCTTGTGAGACATACCAAAGAGCTCTCTGAAAATGTTACAGACTTATTCTAGTTTCTTTCAAAAAATCATGGTATTTCTTTTATTTTCGGGGCAGGGGGGCGGATGTTCAAGGTAGGGTCTCACTCTAGACCAGGCTGACCTGGAATTCACTATGTAGTCTCAGGGTGGCCTGGAACTCATGGAGATCCTCCTACCTCTGCCTCCCCAAGTCTGGGATTAAAGACCTTCACCACACTGGTCTCATTTTAAATTTTAATTGAGGGCTGGAGAGATGGCTCAGTGATTAAGGCACTTGCCTTCAGTGCCTAAGGCCCCGGGTTCAATTCCCCAGGACCCACATAAGCCAGACCAACAAGGTGGTGGCCTTGGTTCTCTCTCTCTCTCTCTCTTTCTCTCTCTCTCTCTCTCTCTCTCTCTTGAAAATGAATAAATAAAAATATTTTTAAAAAAAAATAAATAAATTTTAATTGAACAATGGATTTAGGTTAAGGCTTTATTTGAAGTATCAAGCATATTTCTCATTGTCTATTGATTCCTTATTTATATTCCTGTTAACTTCCCAGGACAAAGCTTCAGAGGCATTCTTGCCTCTCTAGTTCTTATGCTTTGTTTTCTCTTCCAGATCACCCCGCACACATTCTTCCCCTCTGTGTGCTGACCCTACCCTTCCTCATAAATTTCAATTGGGAAGTAATAGCTTCTCACTTGATGAAATTGCCCCCAGCCCTCTCTTCCTGCCATTCATTCACCCACACATGTAACCTTGCAGGGCTGTGTACAAAAGTGTCCATTCATTGACAGACAGTTCAGAACCTTTATACACTCCCAGGCTTTCTGTCTTATTTTTCTGTCAGTTGCTGAGAGAAGAGGGTGAAGATCTCTACTGACATTTACTTGTGAACTATTTTTTCCTTGCAGTTTTGTCAATTGGACGATTTTCGTCTCTTCTTTCTTTTAGCATTGTCAATGGTTTCTTCATCTACGTTGAATCTCTGTGTTTGGATGTATACATAGTATTGTTCTATGTTTCTGTTGAATTAACCCATTTATCATGCCAAGTCAACTCTTTTTTTCCTGACACAATTTTTTTCTTCTAAAGTCTAATGAACCTGATTTTATTTGTTTTTTTTTGTTTTTGTTTTTTTTTTTTTTTGAGGTAGGGTCTCACTCTAGCCCAGGCTAACCTGGAATTCACTATGTAGTCTCAGGCTGACCTTGGAACTCATAACAATACTCCTACCTGTGTCTCTCAGTGTTGAAATTAAAGTTGTGCACCACCAAGGCAGGTTAATTTAATTTTAATACATTGATTTTGGCTTTCTTGATGAGTGCTTGAATAATGTACATTATATTCCTTGTTTTTTAATCTAAGTATTATTATATTTAAGTGAGTTTCTTCTAGAAAGCATGCAGTGGAGGCTAGCAATCTAGTATAGCAATCCCTGCATTTTAGTTTGAGTGTTTAAACCACTAATATGATTAATAATATGATTAGCTTAATTCATTTTATTTATATTTATCTACTATTTTTCTTTTTCACGGTCCCTTATGGATTATTATTTTATTTTTTCATATTTCTATTCTTGGCTTATATGTTATATCTTTCTTTAATGTTTTTAATAATTGCTCTCAGGTTCTGCCCCTTTAATTTGTTGCTATCTTCAAATAAAATCACACAACTTCTTATTTGATAGAAGAACTTGATAATGGTATCTTCTGTACTTATGCATTTTTGCTATTTTAATGTATTTTACTTCTACATATTTTATAACTAAAACAATATCTTATTCTTACATTTTGAAGTCAATCATTTGAAGAAAAATTTCAATAAGGAAAAGTTTCATCAATTTCATATACCACTAGTAACCTCTTCTATTTATTTCAGTCATTTCTATAGATCTGAGGTTTCACTGGTCATGTTCATTCTGTCTGATAAGTTTCTTTCTCATTTCCAAGTATGTAATTTTTCATGTGCAAAATTCATTTGGCATTTGAGTGATTGCAAAAATTTATTTTTATTATTGAATAATTGCCGTAGGTAGATTTCTAGGAATGTGATGAAAGGCCATAGGTGATCAATTTTGAGGAAACGATTTGTTTTGGCTAATAGCTTCTAAGGTTTCAGTCTCAGGTCGCCTTAACATGGTGCTTTGGGCCTGTAGTGGCACAACTTATGATGGAGACATTTGACAGAGGAAGACCGTTTGTGTCATGTAGTTGGAAAGCAGAAAGAGAAGAAGAGGAAGGGATTCTTGTTTCAGTGTCTCTTTTTAGGCCAAATTCCAGTGATCTAATTCTTTCAGGAGGCCCTACTTCCTCAAGTCCACAGCTCACAATGCCATGAGAGCTTGTGGGAACAAGCCTTTAACACATGGGCTGGTGGAGGGCATGTTCAGACTACAGCTACCATGTCTGTGTCTTTGTTTTTGTACACATGCTTTAAGAAATTACTTTCTCTTATTTTCAGTGTTTCAGCTGATAAGTGTATATTAGCTTCCTATTGCTGTTATCACCAGTGAGCATCACCTCTGTTGGTTAACACAGCACAGATTGATCTACCTTAGTAGTGTTTGCCCTCCTGGAGTTTCTCACCATTCCTGGTGGTCAAGGACAGCTTTGTGCTCAACTTCAGACTTCAGACGTCTTTGATGGTGAAATCTCTTTAAGGATTCTTCTGCTCGCTGTTGTTTGTTCTTTGTTTGCAATTGTATGTTTCCCTCCATACACAGGCCACATAATATTGAGGGAAATCTCAGAGACCTCAGTAGCAATTCCTTTCTCTTCTTTTCTGCAAGGATATTTCCTCTCTGGACCTCTGCCCCTTGATTTTCAACCACTGCAGTTCCTAAGCTCACGTCTATTTCTCCCACTCCTCAAGACTGCTGGCCTCTGTAGGCTGTCGCTTCCAGGGCCCATGATCTGAAATAATCTTTAGGCAGAAATGTCTTAATGTTGGAGACTCAACGAAGATCAGAGATCACACTGCCTATTGTCTAGGATATGAAAACGGCTGTGTGGTTTTCTAGTTGACTCCAGAGAGAGGGTAAGTTTGATACTTGAGTGCACTACACTACTTCATATAGAGAACATGTCTATCTTCTTTTCTTTGTATCTTGTAAAATCACACCAGGAGACACTAGCCTTCCTCTGTGTACATAGTATAACACCAGGAGACACTGTATCTGCCTCTCTGCACATATTATAACACCAGGAAACACTGGCCTGCCTCTGTGTACATATTATAATATCATACCAGGAGACACTGGATCTCCCTCTGAGCACATGTTATAATATCACACCAGGAGACTGGATCTGCCTCTGTGAACAGTTTTTTTAAAAAAATATTTCCATTTATTTATTTGCAAGCAGAGAGAGAGAGAGAGATAGAAGAGATACAGACAGAGAGAATGAGCACACCAGGGCCTCCAGCCACTGCAATCAAACTCAAGATGCATGTGCAGTTTTGTGCATCTGGCTTTACTGGAGAATTGATCCTGGTTTGTTAGGTTTTGCAGGCAAGTTCTTTAACCACTGAACCATCTCTCCAGCCCTCTGTGTGTGTGTGTGTGTGTGTGTGTGTGTGTGTGTGTGTGTGTTTGCATTTTGCCAGTGATTTGCAACTCCATTTCTTGTCTTTCCCTTCTTCACTCTTGTGAGCTTTTTCTTTCTTATTGCTTGTTGTGGATCCTCTCCAATATCTACTTCTTCATTTGTCTGAAATTTGTTCACTTAAGTCCAGATTCCAAGGTCTTGTCTTTCTGCATTCCTCACCGGCTTCTCTCTCGGTGGGTAATGTTGCACTCATGAGGAACTTGACAGTGTTATGGCTTTGTCGTCAGCTGGCATGAATTTTCATCTTGTTTCTTTCATGTCATTTCATGTAGTATTTTTGGTATCTTATGCAACATTTCAAACTTATAATTCTCTGATTGGAAAAGAATAAAGGGCCTTTATCGTACGGATTGATTATTGTGGTTATCACACATAAAACTAGCTCAATAATATCCACTTTAGCTATATTAATGCCCCCATTTAGCTCTGTGTCAGTTACATGCATGGCTATTATTTCTCTCTGCATCTATCGTTTTAGAGAGGAAAAGACTATATAAATATATGTACCCAGAAAAGTTTCTAAACAGTATACCAGATGCTCACATGTTTTGTGAACTATTTTAATGTGACTTATGTGGCTGTTGTTTTCAAGATTGAAATGCCTTAGTCGGCAGGCCTTGCTTTAGCAATCAAGTTAGGAAGGAGAGACAATACCTCAGCAAGCATGGATATGGTTTTTAGGTTGTTTATTTCAGGCTGTTTTGTATCTTAATGTTTTAGACCTTCAAGTTGGAATTAGTTAATTTTGCTCACCCTTAAAACATGTATTTTTTCATTTTTAGTTAAAGACTTATAGAGATGTGTATGTGTTCTCTGAAGGATACTGTTAAATTGAGTTTGGTATTAGTATTTCTGACTTACCTTCTTCAATAGCATGGTTATTTCCTTGTATAGAAAAAAGAGTTGCCCTGGCACATTTTTGTGTATTAATTCTACACAAGTGCAAGTCCCCAGGAGGTTTGCTTAGCCTGTAGGTGGAGTGATATATGGGTTGGGGATATGATTACTTTAAAGGTACATGGCATCGATTTTTTTTTTTTAGTTGAAACTAGGCAATTCTTTTATACTACACTATGGACAGAATGTGAAATGCATGTATTTCTGAAATATTTTCTCAGGTGTTTTCCACTTTGGGGTTTAAAATAAAGATTGAGAAAGGAATTATCATTGAAAAGCACACCAAGAACTATATCTCCCTGCTTTATGGTAGTGCATTACTATTCTATATTTTGAATTTTACCAAAATCCACCCATATCAAAATTTTAATGTGTATCATGTTTTATTATGTGTCTGAGTCTTAGGTTTTGAACAAGTACCAATATTGTCATATGTGTCTATATTTTTAAAGTAAAAAAACAGTATATTTTTATGTACAGGTTGAAATGACCTTAGTGTTAACTAAAGGTAGCCATGACTTACTGCAAAGGCCAAGGCACAGTGTGATACTTCCCAGACTCTGACTGTCTTCCTTTCAGACTGTTCTCCAGTATTCTCTTGTTCTAAGAGCATGCGTAGCATGAGGGAGGGGATCCTTTGAGACTTAACTATTTCCATTGCTGTGTTAGGAAAGATGTTCTCCTAGGCATAGCCTGTGTGACATATATAACCTTCCTAAGTTTACTTGACTCTCAGTGCATTGTCAAAAGGAGGAGTGTCTCCAAAGTCACAAAACTAAAGCAATATATTTGCAGTTAAATGACAACTCGAAATGACTCACAGGAAAGACACTGCATCTGTCTACAGAAAAAATAACCCATACTGGCTGCACTTAAAAGCAACTGAAATACACATTCATAGCTAATTATAAACAAAAACTAGTTAACACTTTAAATAAAAGGAAAAAGAGCAAAAAGATTTAGAGCCTAGACAAGTAGATGAAAGAGTTCTGAGTTGCCTTCCATCTGATTTTACTCAAATGCAACTCTGTCTCCAATTACCTGGGGATATGTGGTCTTCCCTCATGAAAACCCCAGATTACAAAGGGCGTCCCGTTCCGTGCCTCGGCTTACTCACAGTCATTTGGAACAAGGTCAGCAGAAATATTTCACATTGCAAAAGAGTCTGGAGCCAGACAGCAACTAGAGACACGAATCACCCAGTCAGAAGACTGGCTTAGTAGGACAACAACCATCAGGAAATATTTGTGGAGGCAGAAATTTGGGAAGGGAATAGTAATGCTGTGGTAGAAGATAACACTGAATCCCACAGAGCTGAGAGAGGGCTGTGAACGTGCTATTTTCAACCACTTGCATATTGAGTGACACACTCCCATCCATTTTACTGGTAAAATTGGACCAGAAAGATAATTTTATATCATAATTCTAAATAAATGAATAGATGGAAATAAAAGTAGCCAAACAAATAAGTGCTTCTTCCTAAGCAATTTAGTGATTTTTCTTACCCCAGCCTTGGGTTTTCACTGCCCCATATTGTGGATCTCTAGCACTTAAAATTTAGGGGGTAATTAATAACATTTGCAGTGATATGACTAATATCTAAGGCCCCTTTTTGCTTCTGAGGGCAACAATTGACCAAGTTCTCTAGGGTACATTTCTCAATACAGGTTTAGCTCTACTACATTAAGAGTTGCTGATGTTGTCTGGAGATTATCTGTTCAGACCACTGCTTAGCTTTTTCTTTCTCCCCATCAATTTATTCTTTTCCCATGGCACCACAGAAGGAACCATTCTCGCTCTGTCTTGATTCTTACTGCACTGCAAGTTTACGTTTCAGAATCCTTCCTCTCAGGCCATTTTCTTGGCATCAGATCTCAAAGGCCAGGATGTGAGTGGTCACCCATGGGGCGACTGGATGAAAGTCTGGTCAGAGAAGCCACACAGAATTTTAAGAAATCATTTTGTCCTGTAGATTTAAACAAGTTTTCCCTTGTTGGCAGTTTTATTTACTACTATGTCTGTTCAAAAAAAAAAACTATTACTTTCAGCTTATTTAATAGATCATAGTGAATACTTTTTTTTACAGTGGTCTGTTAAGATAGTAATTGAGCCAGGTACAATGACTTCTGTGAAAGTAATCCCAGCTACTAAAGAAGCTTAGGTGAGAGAATCTCTTGAGCCTCAGGAGCAAAGAAAGGAAAAGTGTAGAAGATGGGAAAGAAAAGGAGGAAATAAAGTAGGAAGCGAAAAGGAAAGAAAAAGAAAGGAAGGAAGAAGTAGGGAAGGAAAGAGAGGAAGGGACAAGGCAAAGACGTCTCGACTATATTTTACAGTGATCCCAAGATTCCGAATAGATCTTGGGCCATCATTTCTCTATGTAGATAGAGGAATACTCTTATTTTAGTAAATTATATGATTAATTCCACCTCTGTTTTCTATAGAAGAATTTGATAGAAAATTTGTGGTTGCATCAGTGGCTTTCTTATTGCTGGGTCAAAATGCCTTCCCAGAAGGAGTTTAAGGAAGGAAAGGGTTTATTTTAGGCTTACAGTTTCTAGGGAAAGGCCATCCATCATAGTGGGGAAAGCATGGCAGGAGCCAGCGTGACATCATCCTATCAGCAGGGAGGAAGTGGAGAGAGCAATGAATGCCACATGCTCATCTGGAGGTCTTCTTTCTGTACAGTACAGGAAGCCAGACTATGGCATGGTGCCATCCAGTTAGCACGGGTCCTCCCACCTTAACCAGACTAATCCCTCACTGACATGATCTGAGGTTTGTTTCTGTTGTAATTCTAAATCCTGTCAGATTGACAGAGATTAACCATCACAATGGTGCTTCTGCCAGGGAAGACTTTTCACACCACACCTCTTTCTTAGTAACTGTGATATCAAAAAGGGAGGACAATAGGAGGAAGAGTTGTGTACCAGGCAATTTATACATTATCTCATTGGATACATGATCTCATTTGCTGCTTTCATGCCGGAAAAAAAAAAATCTCTTTGTCTTGAAAGTGAGATTCACAGCTATTCAAACATACCGCAGCCTGGTGTTGTATGTATTTAATATCAAAGCCCCCAATACCCTAGTGGAATCTGGCAATAACAAAGTAATTAGAACACTGCATGGCAAGTGCAGCTTTCCTAGTGTGGTGTGGAAGAGGGGGTTCCTCCCAGAGATGTGAGCTCAGGGTGACCCCTAGACATAACAGTGTGCCTTGTAAGTTATTTGTCCAGAATGGTCAGGATGGTCAGGGTCCCCTGTGAGGCTATGTGAAAAGTGCTCCAGGCATTTTTGACATTTTGAAGCTCACTACAAACCCAGTCCTATGCCAATTAGGCAATTGTAGGTTTTCTTTTAGCTTTGCTATACAGATCACAGTTCTAATTATGGTGAAGGGGTGTGTGTGTGTGTGTGTGTGTGTGTGTGAAGCTAGTGATCAAAATCAGGTTAGTTAAGCACTGCACCAGTGAGCTACACTCCCAGCCCAGTAATAGTGACTGTGAATGGCTGGAAGTGGTTATCTTGTTTATGTCAAAAACAAAATGAGCTATTTACTCTAAAGAATAGAGAAATCAATTTTATTTGAAGAACAGAATTCAAATTTTTTCTCTTTTAGTTAATGAATTTAGCATTATTTATATTTATATTTTTATTATGTACTTGCAGAGAGAGAGGTTGGTACACCAGAGCCTCCTTCTACTGCAACCAAACTCCACAGGCGTGCACAGTTCTGTGCATCTGGCTTTATATGGGTACTGGGCTGTCAGGTTTTGCAAGCAAGTGCCCTTAACCATTGAACCATCTCTCCAGCCCTTAGCAGGCTTTGAGTAGTTTATTGCCATTCATTTGTAGATATGCATGAAAACATGTACTCCTATCAAACAGAATACTGATTTTCATTCATTGTTCCATTTACAAGTTGGCTGCAAGAGGGCTGGGAATATTACACAGCTGGTAAGAGTGCCTGCCATGGGCACTGTGGTCTGAAACAGCCTGAGGTTGGTCCTGGTACCCAGAGAAAATGCTAGCCATCACCGTGGACACCTAAAACCTATGGGGAAAGGAAACCTGTGGTCAGACACTCTGACTAGGCGAAAAATAAACCTAAACTAAACAATTGCAAAATGACAGTATGAGATTCAGTCACTGAGCAAGGGAGGAGGATGCAGGACAGTCCTCTGGCCTCTGCATGTGTGAGCACAAGTGGCCTGCACACCTACACACATGTTCCACAGAAAATGTCTGAATCATGTATTGAAATTTACTTTCTTGTTTGATTTTGAAGCAGGGGTTCACTCTAACCCAGGCTGAACTAGAATTCACTCTGTAGCCCAGGCTAACTTTGAACTCACCGGAATCCTCTGACCTCAGCCTCCTAAGTGCTGGGATCAAAGGTGTGCACCACCACGCCCGGTCTGGCTGCCTTATTTTTTGTGTCATCTTCAGGATGTCTGACATGAAGTAGCTGTGGGCACAGAGCCTGTGAAAGTCACTTGTCAAACCCATCAATGTGGTTGGAATAAAATTGTGGTGACTGCTCGTGATTACCTTCTGTGCTCCCTAAGTGAATGTCTAGGTGAAATTATTTTATTCTAAATGATGTCTTAATTTTCTCTGGCACATTGACATTCTTTTTCAGTTCACTGGGTTCGACTTCACTACCTAAAGCACACATCAACATCCATAAAAATATTCTAATGAAATCCATTTGTTTGTGTAGTTTTTTTAATAGCAAAAAAAAATTACTGCAATGACAAAACCTTGATGACTCATTTATGCAGGCAGCATATTGGAAGGCAGAGGCACGCCAACTTTTCACAACCTTCTGTTTCTCTGATTTTTCTTTCTCGTGTTGAGTGTTTCCTGTGCTAGGCAAACACTCATCCATTGGTTCTTGAGACAAGATCTCACTGTGGGTCTGTCAGTCTGGCCTCAAGTTGTGTTGTTCTCACTTAAGCCTCCCAAGGTCTGGGATAACAGGTGTGGGCAACCACTCCTGACCCTCAGAGAGTAATTGTTAAGATTGCAATACAAAAGAAAATCTGTCCAGTTCCTTAAATTGTTGAGTTGACATTAAGAGCTGAGGTGTGGACTCTACTGCTGTTTTATCTGTCAGAGCTGATGATTGTTGCAATGTACAAATTCTTCAAGCTTACAATCATGTAAAGCGGCATAGTAGAGAATGTTTAGCTGCTATTCTAATTTGGCTTTCTGATTGTAATATGGCTCTCAGGTCTGGTAAAATCTGTTATTATTTATTGTTTTATGTGGGTACTGGGGTCTACACTAGTGGTCTAGTATTCTCATGATCACTAGGCACATGCTCTGTGGGCTGAGACCTCCTTCCAGCTCAGCACCTGCTTTTACTCTTCATTACTTTGATATAGATCAATCTTCTGCTATATTGCATCAGGGTAGATTTTGATTTTGAACTTTTGAAAAGCAGAAAGATACAGAGAGGAGAGAGACAGAGACAGAGAGAGGAGAAGATATGACAGGGCAACATACTCCAGATGCATGTGACACTTTGTGCATCTGTCTTTACATGTGAATTGACCCTGAGTTGTTAGGCTTTACAGGCAAGTGCCTTGTCTGCTGGGCCAGTTTTTAATATATTTAAGCCACCTTGTCCATGCACTGAAACAAGAGTTGTTTTGGTACACATCAAAGGAGATCATTGCTGTGAACCAGTGACACTCACTTTATTCTACCTACCAAGATTTAGGGGCTTCCACTTTTTGGAAAAGCTGTGAAGATCTAGCTTCCATATCTAGGAGTGGCATTGAATTACGTCAAATACTTGTTAGCAGAATTGGGAAAATGGCTAAGTCAGTCCAGTGTGTGCCATGAGGGATGAGGAAGTGATTCCCTGTCTCAGCAGTCAAGTGAAAAGTCAGACATGGAAGTGAATATTTGCCTTCTCCTGGCTGGGGAGGCAGAGGAAGGAGGCTTCCCGGGGCTTGTTCACCAGCTAGGCTTGCTGAATAAACTGAATCTCTGGGTTCAGCAAGAGACCTTGTCTCTTCCCTATCCCCCCAAATAATGTGAATAATGATTGAGGAAGACACTGTTATGTTACCTAATAAATAAAGAAATTATTACATAAATGTGGCTTGCATAAAATTATGTATTTTATCAATTAATGATACCCATGGTCTTCAGTCAGTTCTCAATCTTTCAAATATACTCCTCACTGGAGGCAGTGTGTGGATATTCTGCATATGTTCACAAATGAATCAGCTTGCCAAAGGTCACCGAGCTCCTTGTAGTCAGATTCAACAACAGAATATAGATCTTGAGAATATCAGTCTCGGACGTGTAAATTTTCATCAATCATTTACTTAAAATCTTCTAAAATAGTCGAGAAATTCTTTGTTTTAATCTTTGTATATTGGAAAGAAAAAAATTCTTCCTTAAAGTGGTATGCATCTGCTACTTTTATTTTCCTTTAAAGCAACTCTGTGAGTCTAGGGTTGTTTCTAGAAGCCAATCAATCTTTGGGCTAGTTAGCGCAGCAGGATTTTATAAGACAGTGTGTGCAGACTAGAGCCTTTCAAATCAAAATCATGGAAGATGAATCCTGTTCTCTACTATGGCTGAAGACTAAACCATGACTTTGTATAAACAGTATACATCCTAAAAAGGAAAGGGAAGAAAGGAAAATTCCCACTCTCAGCTCAAATGATCCCTGTTAAATTCTGACAAGCCTGGCAGAGTTGTAGCTTAACCCTCAGTCACAACCACTGTGCAGACAGCACTGCATAGAGGCTATAAAACTAACCAGTGCAAGCTGCACTATTGTGTGCTAAGTAGTGAGAGAGACACTTTAACAATTCCCCGAGGCCCCTGGGTTTCATTTAGTGAGCATTTATAATTTTTCATAATTAACTTTCTCTGCTCCATTTTGTCTTCTGATTTCTCCAAATGGCCCCAAGTGGGACCCAAAGGGAAATGATTATAAAAGACAATTTCTTCATTTACTAGTTCCTGTTTTTTTTTTTTTTTGAATTGATGTTTGTGCTCTATTGTTCAATAGCTCAGCAATTTTTCAAACCGTTGCTGGACCAACAATGAAGTCATCAATTTATTAAGTTGCAATTGATGTTTTAAAATCCTACAGAATAGACTGAAAATAACCAGAGCTTTGCTAGAAATAACAGTATCTTTGGAACTTTCTAATTTTAATCTTTAAGTTTATATTGAACAACTTTCTTTATTTTGAGACAAAATAATTATAGCAAAATAGGACAGGGATTAAAGCCCAGTGGTAGAGCACTTGTCTAGCATGTGAGAGGCTGTTGGATTTAATCACCAATACTGAAATATAAAAGTCTATCTACTCACTGGTACGGTCACACGTCCTTTTAGATCCCATCACAGAGACCATCATATAGGCACTTGTGGTCTAAATTGCAAATAAGACTTCAAATCATTCGCTGATTCTACTTTCTTATAACTCAAAAAAAATTTGGTTGGTTATGTTGAAATCTTATATGTCAATGTAATATATCACTTTATCCAGATTAAATACATTTTCATCGTATCAGTGAAATTCATCCATTTCAAAGGATGTCTGGTTGAAGAATATTAGAAATACTAATTCAAATAAATTTCATGCTATTTAAATCATATGCTACTTGAAGTGGTCTAATTGTTTAATCTCACATTCTTTTCTTCCATTTTCAGCTAAAATAGACCAAGAGTCACAGGAGACTGCCCTGACAGAGACTCATAAATGGTGAGAAATTGTTTTTCTTTAACATAATATTTCCATTCAGAATAGTTTCATAAAGCTCTTTGTTTATGTTAAGTAACCAATTGGTTTTATATTTATTTTTGAGCATATAATAGGAATCCAGTATAATGCCATACTTTAATTCCACAATGAATTTGTGAATTTTCTGTTTATAGTACAATTTAATGCCTAGATTTGTTAAATATCAAATTGTTGTGATTAGCACTACTTTTCTTCCCCTTCGTATTGAGGAGTAAAGGAGAAGAAGTGCACAGAAGGAAGCAAAACTTCTTTGTTGGTTTCTCTGTATTTTGTTAGCATACAGAAATAATAATAAATAATAATAGCTTTGGTATGACATTTTCATAAATATATATTGTTGTACCTTGGTGATTTGTTCCTTACTACCCTTCCCACCACTCATTTCCCCTTTCTTGGTCCTTTCCTCCTTACGAATAGTCCCTCTTTTACTCGATGTGTGTGTGTGTGTGTCTGTCTGTCTGTGTCTGTGTGTGTATGCACATTTAAATTTAGACTTTACATGAGAGAAATATGCAATATTTTATCTTTCTTCTTCTATCCATGACTCCTTTTTGCTTCCCTTCCTCTTAGACTTCTACCTTAAATTCTGACTTGTACTTTTCCCAGATGCATTCATTACTAAATATATCTAGATTTGTATTTAAATCTAGAATCTGCATATGAGAGAAGACACAATATTCATTTTTCTGAGTTAACTTATTTCACTTAATATGATGATTCCCAATTCCATCCATTTTCCTATAAATGATAAACTTTGAGTCAAACTTTAAAGCTGAATAAAATTTTGTGTATATGCACCACACATTGCTTATTAACTTTCCAGGTGCTTCTTTCTATATTGTCTGTTGTGAATAGTGACGCAGTAAACATGGCGGGCAGGCGTCTCTGAGGTCAGGGATCTACACAGGAAGGGCACTGGTACATCATATGAGAGCTTGATCTTTCTTTCATTCTTTAAATATTTTAATTATTTATAAGCAGAGAGAGAGAGAGAAATCCAAAGAGAGAGGGGAAAGAGAAAGAAAAGGGGAGAGAGAATGGGAACATCAAGGCCTCTTGCCTCTGCAAACAAAATCCAGACACATGAGCCACGTTGTGCATCTGGCTGTACATGGGCACTGGAAGATTGAACCTGAGCTGGCAGGCTTTACAAGCAATTGTCTTTAACTGCTGATCTCCCCTCCCCATCTTTATTTTTTTTGTGGAACCTTCATACTAACTTTCATAACAGCTGCTCCAGTGTACTTTGCTAACAACAGTATAAACAACAACAGTCTTTTTTATTTTCCCTTTCTGTCCCTCTATTCCATCCTCCTCTTCAGTGTTTGCTTTCTTTCTTTCTTTCTTTCTTTCTTTCTTTCTTTCTTTCTTTCTTTCTTTCTTTCTTTCTTTTGGAGACAGGGTTTCACATATCCCAGGTTAGCCTTGAACTCACAATATATTTGAGAATGACCCTCGGATGCTCTGCCGCTCCCTCTTGAGTTCTGAGATTATGTGCTTGTACCACCATGCCTGGTTTTAGGAGTGCTGGGAGTTGAACCCAGGGCTTTGTGTGTGCTCTGCAAACATTCCACCAACTGCCCTACACCCGCAGGCCTGTCATTTGCTTTCTTGATGATGATTCTAACAGAAAAGTTTAGAACTGTGAATGTCACCTTAAAAACTCTGATCCATCTCTAATCAGGAACTTGGTAATGTATCTGAAAAGTTTTAGAAAAAACTAAACACCAGCCAAACCCCAGAGCAGTTCATGGAAAGAGTGAAGACAATGTTGCTGACTTTCTCCTTGAGCAAGTTTGCTGGTCAATTCCTAAAATCACCATCATTTTACCCATCTTGATATGGGTTGCTGATAATTAATATTCGTAAGCAACAGGGGGGGGGGAGAGAGTTTTGGAATCCTCCCTTCCCCCTCCTCCTACTCCAAGTTCTTGTCCTCTAATGCCAAAGAATTGTACACAGGGACAGAATTAAATTTTAATCACACATTTATTCTAATTTAGTAGATTAGGAAAAGGGGAGTTGGATGGGTAAATTTCCCAGTCATCATGTGGGAAGTTACAGTTTTCCTGCCACCAGTGTGGGGAAAACACATGTCAGAGAGTTCACAGAGCTTATATTATTTAGTTAGATAAACAGCCCAAGAAAAGATAGCAGAAAGCTCCCTTTATGAGAAAGAGAGGTTCATGAGAGAAAAGGTCTGGAGCCTGCCCCCCTACCCCAGCCATCAGCTGGGGTAGGGGTACAGGCCTTACCTCACTGAGGCCTGGGTCAGCAGTCCTTCTACTCCATTGCCATGTGGGGGAAGAGGCCGGCTTTCTCTAGGGAAGCTAGTTTTTAAGTCCTTCCCAGGTGAGTTAGAGGGACAGCTGATTGGTTCATATCTGACCAATCAGTTTTAGCCCCTAGGTTGTAGCTCTAATTAGACACCTCCCATTCAAGGGAAGGGGCTGGAAGGGGAGGGGTGGTCCCTGCAGACATCTCACCATCACAATCTCGGTGTCTTTGATCTCAAGAGTTGAAGAGCCTTGATTTTTCTCAGCGGTTTCATCCTCTCTGTTTCATGATTCTTGTGTTTCTGTGTTGTGATTTATGCATCTTCTGATTAGAATATCTCTTCCAGTCTTATGTAGGGTTCTTGTTAGGGAACACCTTACTCATCAGGACTCGGGCCCAGTACCTCGAGAGGAGAAAAGGACCTCATTGTAGACAAGGAGCAGAGCGCTTGCACCTGTACTTGGCTTTGCTGGCTTCCTTTCCTCAGCGCTTCCAGCTGTGCTCTGTGTTCCCTGTGTGAATTGCAAAGCTCTTCTGCCTTGTGGACACAGTCCTTTCTGTCTTATGCTAACAACTCTTCTTCTCCACATGGCATGTAGGCGTCTTCTAGTCTGCCATCTTACTCAGAAGTCTTTAGGAACCTGTTTCCAGAATGAGTTGAAGGGTTTGGCTGTAGAAAATTGTTGAATTTACCTAAGTCATGATCGTCTCTGTGCCCATGTTCACTTCTGCAATAGTGATTTGCATGCTTAGAAAATGTCTCAGCGGTCTGCTGTTTCTCTGCCTCCGTGATCCACAACAGAGCGAGAAGAAGAAGAGAATATCTATGGAAGTAGTGGGGGAGAGAGGGAGAGATAAAGACAGGGTCATGGGAAATTGGTTCATGTGATTATAAAAGCTGGTAAGTCTCAACATTAGCCATGTAAATCTAGACTTGCAGTGAGTCTAACAGCAGTGTGAACATGGAAACCCTTCCGTCTTGGGAACCTCAGTCTTTAACTGACTGGGTTGGTCAAGGCCATGTTATGGTTTTTCTTTAACTTTTTATTGACAACTTCCATAAATATAAACAATATACCGCAATCATAATCCCTTCCCTACACTCCCTTGTTCCCATTCCAGATCCTCTCTCCACTGAATCCCTTGTTTTTCTAACTAATCTCTCTTCTATTTTTGATGCCATCATTTTCCCCCTCCAGCTATGCAGGTCTTGTGGAGGTAGCTTCAGGCTGTGAGGTCATGAATACCAAGGCCACTTTGTGTCTGGGTGACAATACTGTAGGCACTCCTCCCCTTCCTTTGATGTATACATTCTTCCCACCACCTCTTCTGAGCCTGAAGGGTTGCTTTGGGCAAAGCACTCCACTGTCCCTTCTCAGCATTTTGATGGTCAGCGGTCACCACATTCTGTCAAGAAAAGCTGCTCTAGCCAAAAGGGAAAGTATGGTGTTAATCTGTGTTCTTAAAGTCTGCGGATTTAAATGTGAGCCCCACGTGAGAGCTGTCTTCACAGCAAGGACGCAAAATAAAACCAACCATTGCACTCTCAAAGAGAATTTGATTACTCTTGGGAATTTTTTTTTTATTGAACAAATTCTTTGTCATTCCTTTATTAGCCAAGTTCCTCATATTTTCTGAAGAGATACCATACATTTATTGGTTCTTAAGTTGATATAAAATAGTAGGCTAGGAAAAAATAGTAAATAGAATTGGCCAGTTTCTATAGAAAGCAAAAATTAATGTTCAAAAGCTAAAATTATAACAAGTACAATTTTCAGTGAGTTGTATAAAAAATGCTACCAGTACAATTAGTAAAATGAGAGTGATAGGTTTTATGAAGCATTTATCCTTTCCCCAACTATGTACCTTTGTAGTGTTTCCTCAGCAGTATAACCTAGGCAACAATCAATGATAGTTCTAACTAGGAAGCTGTGGTAGTTTGAATGTTTAGCCCCATAAAGTCAGTGTTTTATTAAAATTGAGCTTACAGTTTCAACCCCTAGCAGGCAGACTCCTGCCACAGGGGGTATGTCACTGGGGGTGGATGGGAATTCTAGACCAAAGGCATGCAGAGAAGTTTGACCTCTGCAGGGATCCCTTCTTGCTGCTTTTTGGGTTTACTGGCTAATAGTGTTTTGTTTTGTTTTTTTTTCTCTCTGCTTGGATCTGAGAAAGGGAACCAGCTTCTTTCACCAATGATGGAACTTCCCCTGGATCCATAAACTTGAAATAAGCCTCTTTACCCATAAAATGTACCTGGTTTGGATGTTCATCCCAGCAATGGAAACTGTCTGCTATAGAAACCATCACAGCCCTTTGAGGGGGTCTTTGATTCCTGTCCCTGCCTCTCACATGTCATTGGTTTTTGTCCTTAGACCAGTACTATGTGTAGAAAATGACTAAATGATATAATCTCTGAAAGATGTTTAGTATTGGAGAGGTGATTGACATATGCTAACTGCTACATTATTTTCACATTATTATTATAATCAAAGATTACAAAAGTTTGTTGGTAGGCATAGACTGGACATATAGAGTATATCAAGAGAGAAAAAAAAAGCCATGAAATGTCAAGGTTACTAACCTCAATTTCTGCTCTGTAGACAATGTCACTTCAGGAGAAGTGAACCACTGCCTTCTCCTTGCAATTCTGCTGGAGAGGACTGAGTAAATTTGGAATGGAATATGGAGAATTCTATACCAGCAGGCCCTGCCAAAAATATGGAAGTCTTGGTAGAGAGAAATTGAAGACCACTCTGGTTGTTCCACGATGTAGCAGTCACAGCAAATGGTCAAGCGCTCAGAAGTGTAACAGCAAGAGCCAGGGAAGGAAACAGCTCAGAAAGGATCTATACTAGACATGAGGAAAGCTGCGAGTTACTGTTAGGTTGCACCTACCTGTAAGCAGCAGGCCAGGATGGGCAGATAGAACATTATCCATGTTGTTTTGGAATCTATCAATAAATCTTTTGGCACTAAGGGATTCCCATATAAGCTCTGACCAATCAACCACCAGTTCAGAAATAAGCTACTTTAACCCAAGGAGAACTCATAGGAAGCCAGGTTTAAATTCATGTTCTACATTCTTGTGCATAACACGCAAGGTCTGCTGAGTTCTGTTCTGCTAGATCACATGGAAACCAGCAGAAGTGATTCTTCCTGGAGCTCCGAGGGCTTCTGCTCAGCTCAGCTGGCTGGCTGTCCTTAGACTTTTGAGGGAAATGGGGAACTTTGACACTGATTCTAAAGTCCCTTCTTACCCTGCTTCAGCATGTCATCAAATGTACCCTGTGCCTTTATTAAACACCTTTAGGTCTCAAGCCCTGGGCTTTTATGGGAGCCTTTTGTGTGCTCTTATTGGGTCCGCCTCACCCTCATTAAAGTGCTCATTCTGATTGTGCTCTAAATACTTTGCTGCTTCAACAAAGCCCCAAGGGAGAAGAGAGCCAAGATTACATATTTATTCAGACCTACAGTTTCTGGGTCTTTCTTTGACTACTATGACCCTTTATTCTCACTAGGTTCCATGTATCATGTTACTATAAGCCAGATGAAATCCACTAGGGAGGAAAGAAGGCAAGTAAACACACTGATTCTTCTTGGTCTGCTGGTTAAGTGCCCACAAAGTTGATGGTTTCCAAGCTTTCCATTAGCCCTTTTGACCTTGAAGCAGAAAATACCCAGGGAAATTTCAGAAATGTTGGGATTTGATTGTAAACTACACCCTCCCATAGGCTCACTTGGACCCCAGTTAATGGTCCTGGATCCTGACTGAAAGAACAAGGTCACCGATGGGGCAGGGAGTAGACCTTGAGATTTTTATAACCTGGCCCACTTTGCTTCAGTTTTCACTCCCTGACTACCGTGTGCTAAGCTAGCTTCTTGCTCCTGCCACCATGCCTTCCTTGACATGATGGAATGGATCCCCTTGAGCTGTGAGCTGAATTCAAACCTTTCCTTCCTGGCCTTGCTTCAGGTCAGGTATTTGTTCATAGCAACAATTAGGTCACTAATGCAGGTGGGATATAAACCAAAACAAACTGACTTTTCTTGCTCTGCTGCCTGAGTGCCTATAGAGTTGATCATTTCCCAGCCTTCATTAGCCCTTTGACCTGGACACAGAAAATACACAGGAACATTTCAGTTGTATGAATATGTTGAAAGCCATCGAATTAATGGAATTTTCAGCCTAAGTTCTTATGTGTATGTGTTTGTGTTTGTGTGTGTGTGTGTGTGTGTGTGTGTGTGTGTGTGTGTTTCTCAACTCATACTTTGAATGAGGAAAGTATACCTCTAGTTTTTGTCCTGTGGTACAAAAACCCAGTGACAGTGCTCATAATTTTTGTTTTGATTTTCTTTTCAAATAACTGTTGACCTAGGCTTAAGGATGAAGGACATACTGAGTCACTCACTAAATAGTACCCTTCCTTGGTCAAAAAAAGAAGTGTCCTTGGGGCTAGAGAAATGACTCAGTGGTTAATGTGCTCACCTGAAAAGCTTAATGGTCAGGATTTGATTCCCCAGTGTTCACATAAAGCCAGATGCACAAAGTGGTGCATGCATCTGGAATTCATCTTCAGTGGCTAGAGGCCCTTGAATGCCCATTCTCTGCTCTCTCTCTGTTTCTCTCTCTCTCTCTCTCTCTCTCTCTCTCTCTCTCTCTTTGTCTCTGTGTGTATGTCTCTCTTTCTTTTTCTCTCTTTCTCTCTCCCCAAATTTTAAAAAAGAAATGTCCCAGAAGTTTTGAGGCAACTAACCACACTCAATGCTTAAGGATGCTGCAAGAGAAGGCAGGATTGTGGGTGGTAGATAGAGACTTCACTTTTCCTCATAGAGTTCTTTACAATTAATCTAAAAACTTTTTTTTTTTTTGAGGCAGGATCTTGCTATGTAACCCAAGGTGGGTTGAAATCCCAATCTTCCTTCCTACATTAGCCTCCAGGTTTGTTTTACTAATTCCCAGGTCTTATTTTGAATTCTTAAAGAGACGGTCATAGATTCTCATTTCACATTTCACATAAATATTAGCAAAGGCAATTACAAACAACCAGTAATCAAAGATGACAAATAGGGGCTGAGAGATTGCTCAGTGGTTAAGGCACTTGCCTGAAAAAGCCCAAGGACCTGGGTTTGATTCCCCAGTACCCACATAAAGCCAGATGCACAAAGTGGCACATACATCTGGAGTTCCATTGCGGTGGCTAGAGGCCCCAGCACACCCATTCTTTCTGTCTGTCTCTTCTTTACCTCTCTCTGCTCGCAAATAAATAAATGAAACACTTTTTTTAAAAAAATATATAAAAAATAACAATGGAAGAAAGCATGATTTTGAAAGAAATTTAAATTAGACTTTTTAAAAAACAAATAGTATTTCTGCATGTAATATTGCTTGAATGATATTTTACCAAAGCCAAGATTGCATAACAAATGAATCGAAATGGAAAAATAATCTTTCCTGCAAAATAAAGACAAAAAAAAAAGGAAAGAGAGAAAAGGAATGTTAGTTCCAGAGGTTTCATATAGTATATAACTGTTCATTTGTCATGGAAGAGAAAATATTTAATCAGTCGTGAGCTGATGCACACATACTTTATCATATTGAGTGACTTTTAGAGTGTCAGATTGTAAAGTGTTTATCCAAGGAATGGACTTCTGGCACATGGATAAAATGAAAAGTGAAATGTTTAGTTCATAATAGGCATATTTTCCAGAATCTTTCTGAGTAACTATCCGGAGATGAATAGACAGACTACAGGTCTTTGTTTATCTGGCCGACGCTGGCCGACCATGCAGGCTCCAGCCTGGTATTAAAACTGAAGTGACATGGAATGTCTTTGCAAAACCCTCAAACAATGACATCATTCCGTTCACAATATTGATAAAGCAAAACAGCGTCGGTGTTTGTTGTTTCCCAATTTGGAGTTCTTAGTTAACTACTTCAGGTCCTGCAGAAGGTGTACTGTCTGGAACAAGCCTGAGGTCTCCTAGGATGAACATGGGAATCTCTGTGAAGCTCTATTCAAGCCTTTTACCTTCAGGCTATGGAAGAACTTCTAGGCACAACACTTTTCTTCCTACAAGTGGATTTTCGTCTGTGGCATCTCTCTCTCTCTCTCTCTCTCTCTCTCTCTATATATATATATATATATATATATATATATATATATATATATATATATATATATATATATGAATTACATAATTCTGTTGATCTTCAACTGTGTGAAACTCTATGACACCCTTTGATGAGTTATTGATTTGGTTACTTACAAAGAGAACATTCTGGGGCTGGGGAGATGGCTTAGTGGTTAAAGGCGTTTGCTTGCAAAGCCTGCTGGACCAGGTTCAATTCCCTAGTGCCCACGTAAAGCTAGACGCACAAAGGGGAACATGTGTGTGGAGTTTGTTTGCAGAAGGAGAAGGCTCTGGCATGCAGATGCTCTCTGCCTCTCTCTCTTAAATAAATAAGTAAAATCTTATTAAAAAAAAAACATTTGACGGTGGTATCTCCTGAAATGTTCTAGGTCTTTAGGTGTTATGCATTCTGAATAGGACTTCAGAACTTTTGGCTTCAAAGAGTTAGTGCAAAACTTTGATTTATAAAAAAAGCCTATAAAATAGCAGAAATGTACTAATATTCTTTGAGAGAGGAAGGAGAGGAGTGGGGAAGGAAGGAGAGAGGAGGGAGGGAGAGATAATTTGATCTACTCATTTCAAGAGGCAAGTTAGAAATATGCTTTAAAGATTGTTATTGAAACTAGTCCTTTGGTAATAAATGGAAAGGGCCATGGTAAATTAAGTTATCCCCACAAGGCATTTCCAGAGGCTTCTACAGCCCGAGGCAAAGGCAGGCAGCCTGCCTTAGAAGGGATAGAACTGAGGCAGATGTCCCCACCATGACAAAGCGTGAATTGCTGTGGTTGAGATCCAAGTCTGAGAAACATTCCTGGAATTCAAGTTCTAGTTTTTCACCCTCTTCATTTTCTTCCAAAGTGGTCAGACTTGAGAAAGTTATTGTCTGTTACCTCCATTTTCTCATTTCTCAAATAAGGAGAGTAGAACCCTTTTGGGCCCAAAGTAGGCACAAATATAACCACTTGATGTCACGCTTTCTTCCCAAAGTGTCCTCAGGAATCATCATCTGTGACTCAGAACTGTCGTATCTCCATGGATATTATTGTCAAGTCCTGGACAGGTGACAGGGGCTGCTGAAGTGTGGGTGAGGCAAGGTTTTAAAGTCCATGTAAGGAAGAAAAAAAAAGGCACATCAACTTTTAGGGGAAAAGATGACACGCTAATGAAACAATAAGATCTGTGGTGCAGCCATCTTGCAAGGATAATTAGGTGAAAATGTTTGTCGTTGTAGCAACTTTCGCATCATAAAATTACAACGTTCTCATTTTTGGTGCCTTTTATTATGTAGTCATCACACATAAAATGTAACATACAGATGTTTTTTCATTGATTGGTTTCACCTCTGGAAGAACAATACGGTTATAGATTTAACTGGTGGAAAGTGCATTTACATCTTCAAGTAAGAGTGGCAGCAGAGACATGATGGCATCCTCATAACGTGACCAAGAAGACAATCACAGCAGGTCCTTGCCTTCCAACAAGCCCATTCTTTATCCTGGGCTTCATTTCTCTCATTCGTTCGCTGTGAGAATTCAATGTGTTCCTGGAAATATTACATTCAACACAATAATGAAACAGTCAGTAGGTTCAATCAGCATAGATGTTTTTTCCCACACTAAGACCCTATAGAATTTTTTTTCCTTCTTTTAAAGTGCAATTTCCTTCAAAGACCCAAAGTTCTCCAAAGTCTCTCCTGCCTCCCCTTCCCCCCAAATACCCATGTGGGTGAAAGAAAGGTCACACTCCTTCCCTTGGTCAGCCTCTCCTAAGGAGAAACATTAGCACATTTACAATGAAAATAGGTTTTAAGCCCTCTGGTAATATTGTGGTGTGGAAATTTGCATCTATACTGATTTTTGTAAGATAAGGGTTATTACTGGCACAGGAAACCCTAGATTAGCGTGAATCCATGTAGATTTTGTATGCTACTTCCAGAAGACTGCCAAACCCTGCTGTATATTATTTAACTCACCAAAACAGTTCCCCAACGGAGTGGGAGTTATTTTACAATGTTAGGAAAATGTATCCTTACAAAAAGAATTTATAATGTCTTTTCTGTTTACTTTTCTTTGGAACTAGTCCTTACATTGTTAGCAGAAAATCGTTTTGTGTGAATGTAGGAAAATTTCATGAATTGATCCAAATTATTGGATTGGATAATATTGAGATTAAAGAGCTGAGGGATACTTGACATAGTTTTCAAAATTGCCTTAAGAAACACAGGAGAGTGTAGAACAGAGGATCTTAACCAACTACAGGTCTAAGAATTCACCTAAGAGAATATGTGGGGGTGGGGGGGCTGGAGAGATGGCTCAGTGGATAAGGCACTTGCCTGCAAAGCCTAACAAGCAGGGTTTGATTCCCCAGTACCCACGTAAAGCCAGATGCACAAAGTGGTGTGTGCATCTGGAGTTCATTTGCAGTGGCTGGAGACCCTGGAGCACCCATAACACATACACTCTCTCTCCCTCTCTCTCTCTCTGCTTGGCATTCAGAGTAGCAGAGATTAGAATCATTTCAGTAAGTCTGGAAGAAAATGGAAAGCTAGAAAAAGGATAAGATAAAAACTGCAGGAGCTTCGTTCCCTCTGTGTTGATAGGGAGTGTTACAAATGAATATTCAGTCCAACACTGCATCTCTCATTGTTATATTACCTGAAATTTAGACTGCATTCGTAAGGCTGACTTTCCTTTTCAGAATTCAATGACAACTAGTATGAATGAATAAATGTTAGAAACACAGGATCTTTTGTAGTTAGGGACTTAGAGAATTTACAATATAAACCTATTAGACATCAAAACAAACCACACATGGTGATGTAGGTCTGTAGCACTTGGGATGGTGAGTCTAGATAATCCTGGGTTTGAGGAAAGCCTGGCTTATCTTCTATGTCAAATAATAATAATTAATAATTATTAAATAATTATGTTTAATACTCCAACTAGGAATCAAATCATTTAAATTTAATTGCCAAAAATTTTTTTAAACTTGATTTTAAATATATTCTAACAGGTTATCCCCTCACTCCTGCTTCTGTTTCCCTCTTGGGGTTATGGTATTCACTGTGGGGTCATGAAGGCCTTGGTCAGTCCCTGTGCTGTAGCTGAGGGAACATCCCTCAGGGTATTCCTACCCACCCTGTGGCTCTTACAATCTTTCCACCCCTTCTTCCACAATGTTCCCTGAGCCATGGCAGGCTTGTTGGCAGTCTGATTTAGTTCTGAGTTTGCTGGAGCCTCTGGATTTCTGTTTTGATAGGTTTTGATTGATCTCCATGTCTTCCACCATCACCCTGGAGCTGGTTGTCATACAAGCAGTAAGAGCAGTTTTCAAGTCACCACTTCCTCTGTAATTTCTCCTGGG
This sequence comes from Zapus hudsonius, assembly GCA_004024765.1. Taxonomy (NCBI): domain Eukaryota; kingdom Metazoa; phylum Chordata; class Mammalia; order Rodentia; family Dipodidae; genus Zapus; species Zapus hudsonius. Next base: position 3,080 of record PVHP010004262.1, on the reverse strand, counting down.
CCCTGGCAGATGTGATAGATGTGGTATTTGTCATGGTGGGCAGTAGGGTTCTGGTTCTCCTTCGTTTTCTCTGCCATCTGTAAAACAATAAACAATTTCCTCAGCCAAGAGTGAGAACAGCTTGGGTAAAGGGGGTATGCAGAGTTATTTGAGAGACTTTTGGTTGTCTAAGCCCACTCTTCTCCAGAAAGCAGTCAGGGACGTCTCTCTGAAGTCTAGGAGCTTCCTGGCCATTATATTCTGACTTGGTTCCAGGTACCAGATAGACAGAACTTCTTTCTCATTAAGTGAGCCTCATGTCCAATTACAGAACACGTTGGTTACCTGCAGAGGCTGTGTGACACTATTGCATAAGGTATACTTCTTGTCTGGCTGGTTGGTTTTGTAGTCTGCAGGGTTCCTTCGTATGGTGACCATTGTCCTCCAGCAGCTCCCTTAGGACTTTTCAGCAGTATGAGGGCTAATCAGGAGGAAGCTAGTTTCTCTTTCAGTTCCAATGTGGTATTCCAATGTCCTCTGACCACTGCCTGTGGTGTCTAGTAACTCATGGGCAGTTAGTTGTTTAGATTGATCTTTTGTTGGTATCTTAGAAACCAAAAATGCCTTAAAAGTTAGCAAACTTTATGGAACAAATCTCTTTCAGAACTCACGCAACTTTAATTTTTTCCCTTAGCTGAATCTGATATGTTTCTGGAATGAATTAATATTCTAAAACCTCTGATTTCATTTTAAATGTGTGTTTTATGAAGGTGGGCACTGTGCTGCACACCTGTTCTCTCAGCACTCAGCAAGTAGAATAAGGTGGATCAGAGGTTAAATGTCATCCTCTTCTACATAGGGAATTTCGGGCAAGTCTGGGTCACATGAGACACTGCTTCAAAAAACCAAAGAGCCAGATGTGCTGCTCATGTCTGTAATCCCAACACTGTGGCTGAAGTGGAGGGATCACTGTAGGCTGAGGCTGGCCTGAAGCACAGAGTGAGATCCAAGTCAGCCTAGGCTAGAGTGTGATGATGCTCCAACCAAAATTGGAAGGAAGAAGGGAGAGAGGGAAGAAGAGAAGGATTAAAGAGAAGGAGAGAGGAAGGGAAGAAGAGAAGGGGAGAGAAGAGGAAGGGAGGGGTGAGGAGAGAGAGAGAGAGAAAAAGAGAGAGAGATTATTTTGGTGTATTGTCAATCAAACCCAGGGCCTTGCATATGCTAGGCTAGTATTTCTGCATTGACTTCGCAATGCTTCACCTCCAGCCCTGAAAGTTTGTTTTATTAGTAGCTTCCTATATTTCAATTGCTAATATATATAGTTGGAAAGGGGTTTATCCCTTTCTTGCCTTCCTTAATAACATACACAACGCACAGTTATTTAGCATTATAACAGTATAAGCCCAATAATTTATCCTATATTACTTATATTTTAATTAATATTCAAATAATAAGGAAAGCAAGTGGAGAGATACTTAATAGTGATTTGTGTCTGTTTTTGGTTTGTAATTACAGCCTATAAATATTGCATTGAATTAGATAATGGCATATTTCTCTAATTTGAGATGTATTTCTGGGTCAAATATTCAGAATGTGAGGAAGTGCATGTGTACAATAGTTTCATGTAAAAAATGTTTAAAACATAAGTGTTCATAATTTATTACCTACTTTGTATTCCATTTTGACCCTCCTCCAACATCACTAATTTTTAAAAGAAAATTCAATATTGAAATCTAAAGCTTGGCAGCATATTTTAGGTATATTGTTTTGCATTTGATACACAGTGAATTCAGTCATTAAAAGATGGCTCTCCCTTTTGTCAAGTGACAAGACATAAACCTGAAAACGAAAAAAAGGCACGGGTTGCTAACTGATAATGAAAAACATACATAGAAATATACTAGAATTACTTTATTTGATAATTTCTTAGCTTTATCCTAAAAAGCTATCCCAGATCAGAAGTAAACCTACTACTGGTAATGATCTTTGCTGTTTCTGTTGTTCAAGACTCCTCACTGGACACATTTAAAAGTCTGAAACACTGAAAGCTAGTGATGACAGTAAAATTAAGAAATTTTGAAATAACTAAAGCAAGAATTTAAGATTCCATGGGACAGAATCAACCCCAACACAAGTTTCTGCAAAGAATACAGTTACATTTCTAGCTTTTTACCTCAGAGCACCAACCACATATGTTTCAAAACCATGAAAGAAATCAATGTTCAGGACTAACTGGGAAAAGATATTGGGAAATATTTGTCAGATTTGGAATAGGGAGAAGCTTTGCCACAAACTATTATGCTTATTTCTATTTTTGTGCCTTGTTTTTAAATGATTCATTGTCTTTTGGTCCTCACTGAGTACCATACTACAAAGGAAACAGTAATTCAATTTGTTTGGGAAAATCTTTTCAGGCTTGCTGTGATTCATGAATTTTCCCACATGTATAGTGTCTCTCTAGTTCATTTCACTTTTTATTAATTTTACCTCCTCGAAATTGTAAGTGTGTGCACAATTGGGTAAGTGACTGCCACAGGTCTACACCATGCAAGCCGTCATCCTGCCCCACCCTCTCTACTCTCTTAATCACTCTGAGCTTTTTTAAAATTTTTAATATTTTTGTTTATTTATTTGCAAGCAGAGAGAAGAGAGACATACAGAGAGAATCGGTGTGCCAGGGCCTCCAGCTGCTGCAAACAAACCCCAGATGCATGTGCCACTATGTGCATCTGGCTTTATGTGGACATTAGGGAATTGAACCCAGGTAGTTAGACTTTAGAGGCAAGTGCCTTAATTGCTGAGCCAACTCTCCAGTTCCCACTCTGAGCTTTTCTTTGATATTTTCTGCTGTGTTCCTCAGCAGGGTGCTTCTTGGACTTCCAGCTCTTCGTGGACCCATTTAACCATATGTTAACTTGTGACCATGAAACTATGATTTTAGCTTTTTCTTTCTTAGGCTCCATCCCATCCAACTTTCTCTTCTTGGTTCTTCTACGTGATTTGTATTATAATGTTTAGTTAGGAAGATTGTCTAGAAGATACATAATGCTAATAATATTTTCAGAATGGAATTCCTATATTTATTCTGTCTTGACACTTAA
>PVHP010004261.1:0-72229 GCA_004024765.1 Zapus hudsonius | reverse complement strand
GCAAGGTGGCAAGCATACTAGGTGGGAAATTCACTCAGTCTTATATTCCTAACAGAAGGAGGGAGGGTCTTACCTTTTATCTCACTGGCTGAGACTTGGGTTCATAATCTAATTTATGCTTGGGTAAGAAAAAAGCAGTGCAAAGATGGCAGGAATGAGGAAACTAGAGAGTCCTTTTGAGTCAATTATGAGAATTTAAACAACTCTTGGAGTTCCCCTATACAAAATGGAGGCAGGTTATAATCTAAAATGGAGCCACTCTAGATTGATAAAACTTGCTTTCCTCATACAGGTGGGCAACATAGCCAATTTGTTAATCCAGCCATGAAATGAAGCTTGACCTTGCAGAGCAGGATATTCCTTCATTAGTCTTCTTTCAAGTCATCTCCTTTTAAAAGAATTTACATTCTTACTAGGTTGAGCCTTCCAGGGGTTAAGTTTTATCCTCAGAACATCTTTTCCACTGTCCCTATGCAAAACTGTTGGCCCACCTTTAACGGAGGTAATCTCCTTAACAATTGCAGTTTAAGTGACTTAAAACCAGCCTGTAAATTCATGCTTTCTGTGTCATCTTTGTATTTTTTTGTATCTTTCTGTACATATTTCCACCAACCATGCCAGTCCATTACTTATAAATTTCACTGTGCTCAGATTCTCAGGACATGGGCAGAATGCAGCCAGCCTTTCTGCCAGTAATCCAGTCCCAACAAAGTTCTTTCCTTTCCCTTTGAAACTTTATAAACTAAGCCTTCACAGTCCCCAATTCACTCTCCATTTATGATCTTCAAACTCTCAACAGAATAGCTCTGCTTAGGGGTTCTCCAGTTTAAAATGCTAAATCCATATGCCTCCCACAAACACCTTCCAAAAGGCCAAAAACCTCATGGTCAGATTCGACAAAGCAAAGTCCCCACTTCTTGGTACTAGCGTTTATGTTGCAGTTACTTTCTTGTTGCTGGGGTAAAACATCTGAACAAAAGCAGCTTATGGGAGGAGAGGGTTTATTTCAGGCTTAGAGTTTTGAGGGGAAAAGTCATCATAGTGAACAATGTGGACTCACTTCAGCATACATCCACGCTAGAGGCAGGAATTCAATAAGCATGAGCTGGCTCTGAACACACGAGGCTAGACTCATCAACCCTAAGGTCTACCCTCAGAAACACACCTCTACTAGCAAACACACCTCCCAAAAATTTCAGCAACTGGTAACTAAATAGGAAGGTTAATAAAAAACACCTAAACCACCACATAGGCCAAGTTGATAATTGGGCTGTTGTTAATAGTGCTGTGATAAACATGATTATGCAGGCATGTCTGTAGTAAGATGAGTATGATTCTTTTGGTATACCTAGGCATCATGTGGTAGTTAAAAATAATTAAACAAGAAGAAAGAAATTCAGTCAGCAAATTACCTAATAGACAATGGAAATGAGTAATACTTTTTAAATAAAGAAGTAAGAATGACCAAAAAATACATGAGAAAAATATTCAACATTTTCAGATATCAGGAAAATACAAATCAAAAATACATTGAGATGCCACCCCACTCTAGTCAGAATGCTTATCATCAAGAAAACAAACAACAACATTGCTGGTGAGAATGTGGAGAGAGAAGAGCCCTTACATATTGTTGGGAGAAACGTAAATTGGTTCTGCCACTATGGAAATCAGCATGGAGGGTTTTCAAAAAGCTAAAAATGGAATTTCTGTATGTATTCTGTTAGTCAGCTATTCTTTTTTTTTTTTAAATATTTAAACATTTTTATTTATTTGTAAGGAGGGAGGGGGAGAGAGAGAGAGGAACACTCCAGTGCCTCTAGCCTCTTTGTGCATCTGGCTTTACTGGGGACTCGAACCTGAGTCTTTCAGCTTTGCAGACAAGTGCCTTAACCACTAAGCCATCTCTCCAGCCCTGTTTCCTTTATTTTTTTTTATTTTTTATTTTTTTAGTATATATTTATTGTCCATAATGTATGAGATCTAGGAGTTGGAATAGAGGGAATTTAATTCTCAAATTGCTATTTGTTTCTCACATACAGATTTTAGCTATGAGCAACAGTAGTCTAAAGCCCCTAGAGAGAAACAGCACCTCCATTTATACCTGCACTGGTACCTTTCAATTTTGTAGGTTTAAACTGTGGAAGAAGGGAGGTAAATTACTATTCTTTTGTTTTTTCTGTGAAATGTACTGAGCATGCCATTTGCATTCCAACTCTACTCTTCAGTTAAGGAAAGACAATGAATTCTTAGGTGAAGTTATTTCAGTCATGTTCAGAAGAGACACACTTACCCAAAAGAGCAAGTTGAAGAAAAATAGGATATATTTCAGCATTTTCAAGCTACTCATGCCCATGTTGGAATATTCTTGGCCTGAAAATAGAAAGAAGAAGAAAGGAAGTAAGTGACTTAGCTCTGCAAGTGGTACTGGAGATGCCAGACATTGTTAGGGTTCAAGAATCATCAATACCATCTTGAGTTTGAATTCTATCTATACTCTGGATAGAGTTCCCCAAACTCCTACTTTCTTACTTTTGGAATGGAATTACAGTTTAAACATCATCCTCTTGAACAGGGAATTTTGTTCCAATTCAGCAAGTAATGATTTGAATTAAACACCATGGCAGGAAACCATAGAATCATTCCAAGAAGAAGATAAATCACAGTGATATAGACCAGGTTAGTAGTCTAGGTCATATGTAACATTAGTGATTCATGCCTGGCCACCTACTTAAGAAGACAGCCCTTGAGGACAAAGACTGGCTTATCAATTCACTGTGAGAAAGCCAGTAATTATATTAGCCAGTTTCTTAAATGCCCCGAGAGTCATAGACTAATAAATGTGGTCTATAAACCTCTCCACATGAAAGTGGGATGGATCATACATTTGTTTGCTTGTTTGTTTTTGGTTTTTTATTGTTTATTGTTTATTGTACAAACACCTATGGTGTGTGGTGGTTTGAATGTAAAATGTCCTTCATAGATTCATGTGCTTAAATATTTAATCCCCAGTTGGTGGTGCTGTTCAAAAAGGTTGTGGGATTTGTAGAAAGTGAGCTTTGCTGGAGGAAGTATGTCACTGGAGGTAGGCCTTAAGGGCTTTTAGCCTGGGCCTGCTTGCTTCTTTTGCTCTCTTCCTCTTTAACTTTTGCTGATATGATGTAACAGGTGTTCTGCTTCTGCCATGATTTCCCTGCCATGATGGACTCTACCTTCTGAAACAGTAAGCCAAAATGAACATTCATTCCCTAGGCTGCTTCTGATCATAAAGGCATGGCCTAAAGGGCTTTCACACTGAGTTGGCAGTGAGGAGACAAAGAGTGATGGATGCTTGTTCTCAGCTCACTTCCTTCTTTTTATTCAGTTCAAGAGCCTAGCTCATGGAATGGTGCCAACGGAAGTTAAGGTGAATCTTTCTGTCTCGATTAACCTAATCAAGATAATCCCTTACAGGAATGCCCAGAGTCTCATTTAGGTTATTATACGTCCTGTCAAGGTGATGATCAATATAAATCATCATGGGTCATGACCTTGAAAGTTGAGAAATAAACCAAGTGAGTTCTTTGGCTCAGATTGCTGGATTGACAATTTCCAGATGATGGGACAGAACAAGGTGGGACCCTGGAAGATTCCATGTTGACGATACAGAGATGAGATTCTGAGAAGGTCCAAGGAGGTATAGTTTATAGAGCAGGATGATGTAGAAGAGAGAGCTGCTCAGAGACAAACACCCAGATCTGCATAGAATGCCTGTAGTAGCTTCATATTATTGGGGTTACGAATCGCTACAAAATTAATGGTTTTGTCATTCCCTTGCAGTTCTGAAGGTCAGAAGTCTTTTTTAAAAAAGGATTTTTATACATTTATTTGCAAGCAGAGAGAGAAAGAGAGAAGAGAGGTAGACAGAATAGTCATCTCAGGGCCTTCAGCCACTACAAAACAATTCCAAATGCATGTGCCACTTTGGGCATCTGACTACACTTGTGTTCTGGGGAATTGAACCTGGATCATATTAGGCTTTGCAGGCAAATGCCTAAACTGCTGAGCCATCTCTCCAGCCCAGAAGTCTTAATTCAAGTTGATGGCAAGGTTGAATTTCTTCTGCAGTGTTTGTAGAGAAAAATATATTTGTTTTTGTCAGCCTCGAGAGGTTGCCTATATCCCTTAACCTTTTCCTTATATCATTCCAAGCTTTTGTTTTTGATCATCACATTTTCCATTCTCTGCTCTCCTTTCTTATAAGAATTCTTATATCTAGTCAGTGCATACCTAGATAATCAAGGATAATCTCCCATTTCAAGGTGCTAAATTTATGTCTGCAAAGCCACCTTTACCTTATAAAGCACATGTATATTTTGGGGGTCCATTATTCTGTCTACTAAACTCCTCATTCAAAATTTAGCTGAGTATTGATTAGAAAACCACCCAAGGCTAAATATCATTGAAGTGTCCCTAAGATTCACCCAAAGCTAGGATTAATGCCTATTCCCACCCCAGACTGGAAAATCTTAGAGTTCACAGAGTAGAGTGCCCAGAAGAATCTTTTCTCTAGTAGAAAACAAATAGTTATGTATTACCAGTATTGCTGCTATGCTCAATAAATCTTAAAAGCATGTCCCAAAAGAATCAAACATGTTCCAAGAAATATAAGCACATCACAGATCAAAGCTCAATGAGATTTGTAGATATACAAAAATATCCAGTACCCAACAAGGTAAAATTCACAAAGCTTGAATTTTTTCAAAAATACTAGGGTGGAAATATAATCCATAATGTGTAGATAAATTTAAAATTTAAATTCAAAACTGATCCAGAGATGGGTATGGTAGCACAAGTCTATAATCCTAGCACTGGTGAGGCTAAGGCAGGAAATCAAGCTAGCTATATAATGAGTTCCAGGACAGCCTTGGCTACAAGGTGAGACTCTGTCAAAAATAAAACCTTGATCCAGGAGTTAAATTGGTTGATAAAATTAAGTGAAAAGTTATAAAGTAGAAACATAAAAATATATTTTAAAGACTAAAATCAAGCTTCTAAAGTTTGAACTGCAGTGCTCGAGAGTTAAAGTATAGTGATGGGCTGGGGAGGTGGCTCACTGGTTAAGGGCACTTACTTGTGAAGCCTGCTGGCCCAGGTTTGATTCCTCAGTACTGACATAAAGACAGATACACAAAGTGGTACATGTCTGGAGGTCCTGGGGTATCCATTCTCTCCTCTCTCTTTCTCTCTCTCTCTCTTTTCTTCTTTCTCCTCAAATAAATAAATAAATAAATAAATAAATAAATAAATAAATAAATAAATAAATAAATAAAAATACATGCTGAGTTGGACTAAAGAGCAGACATCACAGTAGAAAATATTAGTGAACTTTAAGACAGTAAAAAAAAATAACCAAAGAAGAGGAGATAGCAAATAGTTTTAAGTAAACAGATAATTTGTAAGCCAAGAAACAATTTTGAATAATGCAATATATGTGTGATTGGCAGAGAGGAAATAAAATATGTACAATTTTAAGAGCAATGAGGGAAAGAGAAGGTAGAGAGAGTACTATTTGAAGAAATAGTAATTGAAATGAATTCAGAACTCAATGGAAATAATTTACTCACAGAACCAAGAAGCTCAATGAACTCCAAGTATAAGAAACATCAAGATTATATTTTATAATATAACTGTAATGAAATTATTCAATTTGTGATAAAAAGAAAAATCTTAAAGTAGCAGAGGAAAAAAGCTAGGTTATGTGCAAAAGAACAAATATCAAGATATGAATGGACTTATTAGAAAACAGTCAATCCAGGAGAAAGTTTAGCAACATGTTTAAAATACTAAAAGCAAAAATTTTCACCTGAGAATTTTATACTCAATAAAAATATATTTCAAAAGTTAAGAAAAAGCAGACTGTATGATATGTATTAGACCAATTCAATGACCTTCAGAAAATACAACTTTCAAATGTTCAAAAATTGAAATAATTTCTTACTAGTATATCTACACTACAAGAAATATTAAAGAGGCTATTTCAGGTGAAACCTGAAAGTTAGACTAGATGGAAGCCCAGGTCCACAAAAAGTAAGTAAGAGAACTGGAAACCAAAATATATGTATTTTTTTCTTGTTATTTGTGCTTTAGATCTTAAATGCCCCCAAAGACTCATGTGTTGAATGCTTAGTCCCCAGCTGATGGTGCCACTGGGAGGTGGTGAAATCTTATAAGGTGGGGTCTCATTAAATGAAGTAGGTTATTAGGTGCATCCTCTGGAAAGGTATATTGGTATCACTGTTCATACTCTTTCTTTCCATCTCCTTTCTTTCCCTCTTCTCTTTCTCTTCTTTCTAGTCATCATGATGTGCATTTCTTTTTCTTTTCTTTTTTGAGTCCAAGCTGGCCTCAACTCAAAATAGCTCCTGCCTTAGCCTCCTGAGTGTGTCATCGTGCCTGGCTCTAGAGTTCTCAAACTTCCTTTTCAAAAAGATAAATGTCATGTGTTTTCTCTCTCTCTCTCTCAAATATATATACATATATTTATATGTATTTATACATATATATTTATATATACATATAGTGTATATATACATATAGTGTATCTATATACATATATTTATACATATATTTATATATACATATAGTGTGAGAGAGAGATAAAAGTAGAAAGAACACTGTGAGAGGTGACTAAAAGTAAAGGTGAGGGAGAAGAAGAGAGTGGAATGGAATATGTGTGAAATGAAAGCAGAAGAAAGTTCTGTTTGAGGACAAAGGGGAGAACAGTGTGTATATTTGGGGTAGTTTGAATAAAGTATACTATACACATGTACAGATATCACAATGAAATTTGTTACTTTTACATTTGTGGTAAACAGTGCCTATTATTACCATAATTCTGTGTTAAACTGGAATTTCTAGCCAGTGAAATAAAGCATAGAAAGAATCGCATCCAAATTGGAAAGATAAAAACCAAAATTGGATTTATTCATAGAACACATGATTGTCTTTGCAGGAAGGCTAAAGAAATCTATGAAACATATACTGGAACTAATAAGTGAATGTAGTAAAGATATTGGATATGAGCCAGTACAAAAATAATATTTATATACATTAGTAATAATCAGAAATGAAACGTCTTAAAATGATTGTTTAGAATAACATAACTTATGCACTACATAAGGATAAATGTAACTAATGATATAAAAGATTTAAGTGCTGAAAACTAATAAAAAGATATTGCTGAGTAAATTGGAAAAATATATAATAAATGGAGAACATTCATTCCACACATTGGGAGTCAATATTGTTAAAAGGTCAATTCTTCCCATATTATCTATAGATTTCATTTTAATCCTAATGCATAATATCATAGAAGGCTCTGCTCTAGACATCAATAACTAATTCTAAATTTTAATTGGCAATTCAAAAGTCTAATAATGGTAAAAGAATTTGGTAGAGAACAAGTAAGTCAAACAATTCAAACTTCATTGCATTCTATAAAGCTACAACATTAAACTAATATTGATCTTAAGACCAATAATATATGGAACTGAAAATGACTCAAATATATATGTATATAATGATTTTCAGCCATGATATAAAGTAAATATGGTAGGGAATGAAGGATATTCCTTTCAACAAACAAAGCTAGAGTAATTGAATATCAGTATACACAAAAATAACTTGACTGTGAATTTATCATTATATCAAAAACAACTCATGGTTGGCCCACTAAACAATGTAACTCATTATGAACAATAAAGAAAAAAAGAACTTGATATTAAAAAAAATATCTGAGAACCAATACCTGTTACAAAGACCCAAATCTATAAAGCAAGAAGAAAATATAAGAAAAAATGTATGAAAACTTGGTAAGCAAAATATTTCTAAAATAAGACCCCAAAAGCATAATTTACAGAAGAGCTGTTAAATTTGATCTCTTAATACACTGTTTAGAGAGTGAAAAGACAAGTCATGGGTGGGGAGAAAATGTTTCTAAATCAGACATTTGGCTAAAAAGTTTGCATCCAGGTTGGGTACCATGATGTGTTCTGTAGCCCCAGCTACATGGGAGGTAGGAGAGTGAGACAGGAAGATCTCTTCAGCCCAGAAGTTCAAGGGTAGCCTGAGCACCACTGAAACCTCAACTCAAAAAAAGGGGGTACTATGTAGAATACTTAAAGTACTCTTAAAACTCCATAACAAGAAAATAAACAACTCAACCTAAAAAATGGACAAAGGATCTTAAAGTTCACCAAAATGATCTATGGAAAGCAAATAATTATATTCTCTACTTGTGATTAATCTCAGTTTTCAACTTGATGGGATCTAGCAACACAATGGAAACAAATCTCTTGGCCTGTCAATGAGGGAGTTTTTAGATGAGCTTATCTGAGGAGGGAAGATATGCTGTGTGCATGGCACCATTCCATGGGCTGGGTATCCTGGACTGTATAAAAAGGAGAATGTAGATTTGGCTCCAGCCCTCATCTCTCTCTCTCCTTCCTGGCTTGCAATGTCACCAGCTACCCAAATCTCCTGCTACCATGTCTTTCCTGGCAGGATGGACTATACTCTCAAATTGCAAGCCAAAATTAACCCATAGTTACTTTTGTCAGGGATTTTTGCCATAGTGAAAAAAATAACATACAAAAATAGGTACCAATAGTGGGTATATTGCTATGATAATCCTCACTATGTAGTTTGTAGACCTTTGGAACTGGTTTGCAAAACAAATTTGGAACTTTAGATTAGAAAGCCTGGGACCTAATTACACTAGTAAGACTGCTAAATGAACAAATAACCTGATCTTGGTTTATTAAATTCAAATAATATGATGTAACACATACAGAGTCAGGAGTCTTGGGTTTGTTCTTTTACTCTGCTAATAAACTGATATTTTAGACATAAACAAATAATGTATTCATCAATTAACAGAAGGGAATCATGTCAGATGCCTCCTAATCTGTCAATTAACCTCAGCATCCTAGGATCCTGTGACAGCTTCTTTAGGCCTATCTAAACTTCTTTGTCCACAGAACACCAATTAGTAAGGTTGGGATGTCCCCCTAATTCAGTCCTTCACAGAAATGACAAACACCTGTTTTCTCCCTTCCTTGTTTTCTACTTACTAAGACTCAGGTCAAATTGAAGAAGAAAATCTACCTTATTGGTAGACAGCCACTACTTTCATCACATGCAGTGATGGCCCTATTTTCATATAAACCCAGAGAGAATGCTTCTTCATCTTTTCTATCTTTCTTCACTGTTATTGGCCAGCTTCTGAGCGAACACTTTTTCACTCAATGTTCATAGGAACTAACACCCTCCATAGTTAAAATGTGCCACACCCCCCATGACTCAAAGTTTTCTTGCGAGTCTTTCTAATGAAGAAAACTCCTGATGTCAGTTTCCAGAAACCCTCTAGGGACAAGCCACATTTATTTTTGGTCAGCTCCCAGGGTGTGTTCTGTTCAGGGATTCACCATTTAGTTTCCTTCAAGCAAAACCTTTGGCGCTGTCTTGTGGGTTTCTAGTTTGATTCCCCCCTCCCCATTTACCTGTGCCTTTAGTGCCATTTATTCTAACCCTGAACATGATCAAGTTTAGAAGTGGCTATGGCTGGATAGAAACTTCAAAAACCTTTAGCAGTTCTTGAACCCTAGCTTTATTTAATTCAATTTCAGAGGCTGATATGTAGCTAAAGGTAGGGAGCTTGTTTATAAACAGACCATTATTTTATGAGATATAATAAGTGCACAAACTAAAATAAAAACAAGGAAGTGAGGAATGTAAGCCACCCCATAATCAAATAATTTTAAAAGTAAATGAGATTACATAAAATATAACAAAAATGAAGGGTTTGTGTATGTGATATAATATATATATATTCATATTGTTTGGGCACACATGTGTGCAGGTGCAGGTGCATGTGTGTGCCCGTGTGCATGGAAGTCAGTGTCTCCCTCCATCACTTTTTGCCTTATTTATTGAGACAGGATCTCTCACTTAACTCAGAGCTCATCAATTTGGCTACTCTAGCTAGCTAGTTTGCCCAGGGTTTTCCCTGTCTCTGCCTCCTAAATGCTGAGATTGTAGGTGTATGCCACCATGCCCTGTCTTTACATTGGCAATGGGGATCTGAACAGGTCCTCATGCTTTCATGGCAAGAGTTTCACACAACTGACCCATCTTCCAAGCTCCTGAAAATGAAGGGACATTGCAGGGTAAGAGACGATGAGGAAGGAGAATAGGAGCCTTAGAGGTTCTGAGCAGTCAGAGGCTAACCAGGAGACAGAAGGAGCTAAGGACCAGCAGAGTTTTCCCTTCTTATATTGTGCCTCTTCTAGATGGACAAAGCTGAAACCACCTGGGTGGTAGTAATGGTAGCTGTGAAGACATAGGCTTTGAATCATTTCCTGTGAGTATAAAATACCGAATCATTGTGTTTAAAAGCTAAATTCTTTTAACTGTCCCATACAGGAAGCTTGACAGGAAACCATGTTTCAGTTTAGCAGCTGCCCCTAGTCTACCACAGTTTCAAAACTACGAAGATTCCGCTCAAGATTGAGAAAGCAAAACTGTTCACCCAGCAGCTAAGATTCCCCTTTGGCTCAGCTTTCTTCCAAAACACTTGCACTGTGGTATCTTTAATTGCCTATGAGAGTTCCTTAAGGACAAGACTATTACTGGACAAATAACCCACTTTCATTTGACCTTTCCTCCTCTCCAACAGTACTTGTCAAAGCGTAGTATCTGATTTCAGGAGGTTCCTAGCCCCTGATTGTTAAATCATTAAGAAGTCTTGTCTTTGTTTCTAAATTTAACATTCAGTAGCTTATGATGTATTCTGGGAATCTAAAGCCCTCTCCATACCCTTATATCTTATTTTCATGTGGGTGGATGTTGTCACAGGGGACTTTCCTCTCTACTCTCTCTCTCTCTCTCTCTCTCTCTCTCTCTCTCTCACTCACACACACACACACACACAGAGAGGTCATAAATAGGATTCTCACAAGTCTTAGAAGAAGAAAGACAAATACACTCTCCTGTGATAATGCACAACTACCATGGTAGTCTCAGAAAGTCAAGGTTAAAGCTTAGCCATCACTTTTCTGTACTTGTAGCACACAATTAGTTATGTCCTGTGAGTTGAAAATTATTGTTATATCTGGTTCTGTGGGTTTCATTTCATAAGCACATTTCATATGATATTTATCAACATTAATGCTTTTAATGCCAAGGATAAACTAATTTGGGGAGACCTTCAGCTCAAAATATCAGGCCTTCTCTTTTAAAGTCCAAAACCTAAGCTTCCCTGGGGGTAGCTAGGCTTGACTTCAGAAAGCACAGTTTCTAAGCATCTGCTGTGTTATGATTTGTAACAGCCTTCCTTCTATTTAGCATTGCTGAAGAATGACAGTGGAAGCCACTAACTTTACTTTTGAGAATTTCTCAAATGGAGAAAATTCTTAACAATTTTGTTTTTAAGTGGCTCTGGCTGTGAGTTCTCTCTTCACTATAAAATTAACAGATTAATCTTCTAAAGAACAAATAGTATAGAAAATCTCCCCAACTTCATCTCATCTCACACAGAAAACTCCAAGCATCAGAAACTATGATATACAATAAACAATTCAAGCAGTATAGGGATTTAAGTATGTGCATGCCCAGGTCCAAAAAGAAACCCAGTTAAATCAAAGTATTTCTAGCCTAATCACCTTTGAAGGTATTTCTAGCCTATTGCTAATCTAAATATTTGTGTGACTGGAGATCATAAAGTTACTAGAGAGATATATGGAGACTCCAAAATACTCTACCCCACATTGATTATTTCATACCACTCTTTTAAAAAATCATTAAACTTACCTTTTCTAGGCACTGTCCTTCAGTACTTTCAGCAGAGCTTTGTGATTAACTTTAAAGTGGTCACCACAGCTTGGTAACACAGAAGTCTAGGGCTATTTGTGTAAAAGGAGAAGTGAAGAGAGAAAAATATAATCATGCTGTGACGACAGGAAGCACAAATGAGAAGAGGGAGGAGGTGAGGCTGAGTCTGCCCACTTTGAGGGCCTGAGAGATTCAACCCTTCCCCAGTGGCTTTAGAGAAACTCCCTCCCACAGCCCACTGTAAACTGGTTTCTGGAAACAAAAAACCTGACTGTAGCAGTTACTTTTCTCATTGCTGTGATCAAATACTTGACAAAAGCCAACTTAAGGCTGGGTTTATTTTTGTTAACAGTTTGAGGAATCCAGTCCTTCCTAGCAGGGAAGGCATGGCAGCAGAAACATGAGATGGCTGGACACATTGCACATACAGTCAGGAAGCCAGGTGTGATGAATGATGGTGCTTAGCTAGATTCCTCCTTTTTATGCAGTCTGGGACCCCAGCCCATAGAATGGTGCTACCCACGGATAAGAAGAATCCTCCCATGTCAATTAACCTAGTTTTTAAACTCCCTCTTAGACATGGTAGAGATTTGTCCTCTATGTGATTCTAGATGCTGCCAAGCTGACAACATTAACCATCACATCCTGGTTCGTCAATCTGAGTCTTTATAGGCACTAGAGTGGTGACAGTTACTGTCTAGAGAACAGTGCTTCTCAGTGGGATGAAATTACTTGTGGATCTGTTCAAGAATAAGTGTGCCTGTCCCCCTCCCTCTGCCCCCCACACACCAGAAATGCCGAGACAAAGACCTTGGTTACAGTCCTAGCTCTGTCTATGCTAACTGTGAAAGATTGCAAGAATTTGATTCTCTTAATCTCAGTTTAGTAATAATAATATCTAAGAACAATCCTCAGAGTTATACAATTTACACAAGACTAAACAGCTAAGAAATGGCAGAGCTGGGACTCAAAGTTAAGATGCCATTTGGAAAACACCGTGAACATTAGGTTTTGAAAAACATATTTCCAGTTTTGATGTTAAGCATCTATTAGAGATTTTTGTTGGAAAAGTCAAAGCACTTGGAAACAGACCAAATGTATCACTATCCAGTTGTGAAACTTGGAACCAAGTTTTGCCCATCAGTTTTTTTGGTGGTGACAGTATCATCCCCAGTGCTTGACTTGAAAGCATGCATTTGGGAAAGCTATCTCTCTCCCTCTTCTGACACCTGTGATATTCAGATTCTTAAATAATCTACAAGGGTGGTGGCTCCTACAGGAAATTGAATTAAGAAAAGATGAAAAAGGTCTATTTACAGAGCATAGCAGTCCTTAGTATTTTCTAAGCAAAGAGTATAAATACACAAATTTTCTCAGAAAAAAAAATTAGCCATGGAACCAATATTTCATTGAAGTTCCACATTCATTTACTTAGACATTGCTCAAGCAGTTCAAATTCAGTATTAAAATTCTCTTTAGTAAACTCAGACACCACTCTCAAGTTTGCTCTGCCCCCAGTACCCATCATCTCAGGGAAGGCCTGATTAACCTTCCAGCTATCTAAGACTGAAATCAGGAATCCTCTTAAATTATTCTCAGTCTCTTACCATATATTATGTATTACCAAGTGCTTTTATTTGTGTGTGTCTGTGTCCCCGCATGCATGCAGATATATGTGTGTACATTTATGTGGTGGCCAAAGGACAAGCTTAGGTGTCATTCACAGGAACATCATCTACTTCCCCCATTTACCTGAAGCTCACCAATTAGCCTAGACTGGCTGTCCAGTTAGTCCCAGGGAGCTTCCTATCTTTATCTCCCCAGTGCTGGGATTTCAGGCGTGTGTCACCATGACAGGCTTTTTTTTTTTTTTCATGGAATTCAGGTTCTTAGGTTTTCAAGGCTTTTTTTTTTTTTACGGACTGAGCTATCTTCTCTAGACCCTATTTAAAAATATTATAAATTATACTACTTCTAAAATAGTTCTCAAATCATTCTGTTTTTTACAATCCCACAGATATGATACTAACCTTTGTCTCTCACCTGGATTACAGGATTCTAGTATCCTGGGATATTTTCTCACTCTTTCCCCAGGCGAAGAATCCTCTAAAATATAAGTTTATTTGACCATGTCACTCCCCAGCTTCAGTCTCTCAGCTAGTCACTCCTCCTTTTTTTCTCTAAGTCCTGCCACACTAGGTAATACTAGATACTGATATGATATTCCTTTCAGTTGTTTGAACAGATCAATCTTTACTTCTCTCTTTCTCTTTTATCTTCCTGTTTTTTCTTGTACTCTTGATGTACATGAACCTGCTGTCCCCTACCCTTCATTGTTTTTAATTATCTATTTCCCCCCCATTGACTCAAATCTCTATGCATTCTGTATTGCTCTTTGTATGTTGAATGACCTTGCACATCATTGTACTTTTAGCAGAGTATTGTGTCTGACACATGAGATGCTCCACGAATATTTGAATAGCTTCAGATAATGTGAGGCCTGAAAGAGTACAGGGACTTGAGGCAGGAGGATAGAAGAAGAAGAAAGTGACACAGTAAACATCTTTGGAAGGGGAAGTGGTTGCAAAGAGATGTTCAGAACATCAGAAGAGTATCTCAAGACAAGGGCTGTGCATAACAAAACTGGATGCTCATTTTAACAGATAATATTTTTCTCTGATTTGCTTGTCTCCATCACCCACTGGAAAGATGAATCCGAGTGCTTGACAGCCAGAGATGGTTAGGGTCTGGGAAACTAGATCCTCATCATTCACCATATACAAAATCAGTTCAAGGGGCTGGGAAGATGGTTCAACAGTTAAAGGCACTTGCTTGCAAAGCCTGTCTTCCTCGGTTCAATTCCCAAGCCACCGATATAAGCCAAATGCAAAAGATGGAACAAGTTCCTGATGTTCATTTACAGTAGCAAGATGCCTTGTGTGCCAACCCCTAGACACACACACACACACACACACACACACACACACACACACACACACACAATAAACAATATTTTTTAAAGATCAATTTAAAATGGAGCAAAGATTTAAATTTAATTTAATAAGATCTGTGCTAGAGAAAAACACCTCAAGATTTAAGTATAGACCATGAGTTTCTTCAAAAGAACTCCCATAGCTTAGGCAATACTACCAAGAATTAACAAATGGGATTACATGAAATTAAAAAGCTTCTGGACAGTAATGTAAACAAGGAGACTAACAGGAGGAGAATATGGGGGTGAATTTTTCAAAGTGCATCATACACTTAAAATATCTTATATGAAACTCATAATTTACTATGTACAATGAACATATATAAATAAAAATCTTTAATTAAAAAATTATATGGCCACTTATGCCCAAACTTACAATATTTCATCAATCATTAATGTCATTCTTACCATTTGTCTTTATAATCCACTTTCATAAACAAGAACAAAAACAAAGAATAAGATAATGTCAGAGTACTCTGTATTGTTGAATATTGTTGTATAATCCAGAAAAATACTTAAAATTTTAAAAATTAAATTAGAAACTGGATCTAGCAGGAGCTTAGGTTCATGGTGTGGCATTCTCAATGTATGATGTACTGATCAGTTATCCTGAGTACTAGGTTAATTATCATTAGATACTCCCTGCCAAAATATATCTGGAATGAACAAAACCTCATTGGGTTCTTTATTTCTCTTCTACTTCTTCTAGGTAAGTGAGTCTTGCTTCTTTTTTAATTGGAATATGATCAGTATTGAAATATAGGTAGAATACAGATAGAACTTCTGGGCTTGTTTTAGCAAATGTGGTAAATTTTAGATGCTTGTGAGAATTATAAAATTGGAAGCTTCAAATAAGAGAGTCAGCATTATATTTGTCATATGGACTTTAAAAACAAAGTTCTGGGAGGAATCAAATAAAATATGTTTTAAAAGAAAATCATTCATACAATTTGATTATTATTATGAGTTACATCTAATGAAATATAAATGCTCAAAATTCTAATATTTTACTCCATATCACCTTAATATGTCTGGAGTTTTAAAATACTATTTATGTTGTATGGTGGTTTGAATGTGAAATGACCCTCATAGACTCATGTGTTTTAAATACTTGGTCTCCAGATAGTGGCATTTTAGGGGAGTGGTGGAGTTTTGGGAGGTAGAGCCTTGCTAGGAGCAGATTGTGGGTTTCTTAGTCAAGTCTTGCTAGGTGTTAGCTAGCTCACTAACTCTTGCTGACATGTGATAACATGTGATCCCAAGTCATCTGTCATGCTTTCCTTGTAATGGAAACTTTCTACCAAAAATATAAGCTAAAATAAGTCCTTCCCTCCCATCAGCTGCTTTTGGCTTTGTGTCTGGGCCAATAATGAGAAGGGAACTGAAAAATGAACATTGAAGAATGAATTAAAGTCTTGTCTCAAATATTGGATATATATTGACAAAAGCCCATTACCATTCTTAGGTCCTAAATTGCATATACAAAACATATTCTAGGCTTTGTAGAAAAACATGCGCTAAACTGGATGCCAACGTGCATCTAGAACAATGCAGGTGCAGGAGGCTATCATGAACACAAACTTACATCCATGCCATTCAATCAAGCCCCCAAAGACAAGGCAATATAGGGTTGCTACTGTAGCTATAATAAACAAAGAAATCTACCCAGAATAGAAATAATGAATTATGAAATCCTATATCTAGGAGTGTGATATATTTGAAAACCATAAGGTACTTACAGAAATACTTTGAGAAAGTCATTTAGCATCTTTGGATCTCAGTAGCTTCTTATATACCATGGAAATCATTTCTACTTCAGAGCCAAATGAGGAGCAAACGAGGAACTATGTGGAAAAGTTTCATGAAGTTCAAAATGCAATGTGGTCTTAGTTATTATTCTCAGTGAAGTCCTTAGAAAACACCTAGCCCATTTTCATTATTTTTTTCATATTTAGAACCCAAGACCTAAAGAAGGTAAAAGACTGGCTCAAGATTTTACAAACAGAATAAAATGAGCAGATATCGCAATCTTCTACTCACTCTACTTAGGAAACGCTGAACTCTGAAACATGCATAAGAAGTTCCATTCATATTGAGAAATGAGTTCTTAGGACTCTTGATTTCAACATGAATGTGTGGCTCTCTTACTAGCTTCCCATTTTCGTTGATTTCAAGTTCATGAGGATAGTAAAAAGTGAAAACTGATGACATTGTAGCCCGTATAGCATGGACTGTAATGCTCCTTTTACGTAAACTCAGAGGAAACACTGACAGCTCTCATATTACACAACTCAGCCCTCTGATGACAGCAGAGGCTGTTATATGCCCCTTCTGCCTCCTCAATATGACCATTACTCTGTATCTATAACCCTTCTCATCTGTCACCAAAGGACTGCACAGCACCAGAACCATAATCAAGGACATAGAGCATCAAGTAGTGATTCCTTTTGATCTCAGAAAGAATAGGACTGTGTGTGAATGCTGATAGCCTTATTTTGCAGGCCACCTCACAAACAAGTCTTAAAAACCATGTGTGTCAGGGTGAGGTGTGTTTGGGACTATCCAGTGTCACACAGGAATAGACATCCTTGACAAGCTAACCAAAGTCTTTAGCAAGTGTTGCTTTGAGACTAAACTTGTAAGAGGTATCCAAAAGGCTTAAAAATATTATCATACATATTCCATATATCTTTTTTGTGAATAGTGCTATAATAAACATGGATGTGCAGGTATTACTTTATGAGATGATTTCATTTTCTTTGGATATATGTTCAGAAATAAGATAATTGGGTCATGTGTATGATAGTTCTATCTTTAGTTTGTTAAGGATCCTTTATATTGTGTTTGTGCTATATATTAAATATACTAAATTATAGTCCTACCAACAGTTTGTAAAATTTCTTTTATCATATCCTCCTAAAGATTTATTTTTTACTTTTGCAACACTAGTAATTTTCTGACTAGAATAAAATGATATCTCTTTGTGGTTTTAATTTATATTTCCTTGATTAGTGGTTGAACAGTTTTTCATCTACTTGGCTATTTCTTGACATTTTGGTCTTCTATTTGCAAATTGCATATAAAATTGCCCATTTGAAAATCAGATATTTGGGCGTTTTGTTTTGTTTTGCCTTGTTTTCTTTTGTTTATTTGTTTGTTTGTTTGAAGCAAGGTCTTCCAATATAACCCTGGCTGGCTTGGAGTTCACTATATAGCCCAAGCTGGCTACAAATTTCTGATAACTTAATAATTTCTGATTTCAGAATACAGGGTTACATACATGTACCACCATGCCTAGTTTTGTTCTTGAGTTTTTTCAATTATATACTAATACTTTGTTGATGAATAGTTTACAGATGTTTCCTCCCATTCTGTAGGCTGTGCTTATATTATGATGGTTGTTTACTTTGCTGTATAGAAGCTTCTAACTTTTATATATGCTTTTTGCTTTGGTTACTTATACTTTTAGGGTCTTATCTAAAATAATTGTTGGCTATACCAGTGTCTCAAAGCATTTCTCCTATATTTTCTTCTAGTGGTTTCATAGTTTTCAAATCTTACATTAAGTTTTTTTATTATCCATAATTAGATACACTTAAAAAGGGAATAATGTGTTGATGTCTCCAGTTCCCCTATTTCCCTCTTCCCTGTGCCCGGTTAGTTGGATATTCTCCTCCGTGGGCAGTCTGGATCAGTCCATGGGGTAGGGGGTTGTGAAAAGCCTAGGAGTCAATCCGGTTCCACCCCCCTTTGCATGTAATTACTGAGGGGGCAATATCTCTGGATATTCTCTCCCACATCCGCTCAGTTCACTGAGTCATGGTGGGTGAGAGTTAAAGCTGCTTTGTAGTTGAGGCCTTAGGGGTCTCTGTGCTTCTGCTTGAGGTTGTGTTTAAAATCGTTGGCATCTATTTCGCTGGTTCATCCTGGGTTGATTGTTTGGCTGTGGTTATAGGTCTCGTGCTTATCCCATCACTGCCTGCGGAGTTCCATGTGGATCCCCCACAGTAGGTCTATGGTGGCGCATCTCTTGCCAGGAAGACAGCTATCGGCCTGTGGCTCAATGGTAGAGTTGGAAGAGCCACAGCTCTCTCAGCGCCTTCTGAAAAATACAATCAGAATCTCCATCGAAGAGTTAGATCAATATAAGTTAATTGAGGTACACTTTCCTGAGTTGGCTACATTCTATTGTTGCTAGCCTTTTGTAAATCACTTATAAAGTGAGTTTCTCTTTGGTGTCCTAAGATATTGGTTCCCTTTGTAATTTACCCTGAAATCCCAGTTCCAGTCAGGGACTCTCCTTCACTGAGTGGATTTCTTGGCTGAACTGTCAGCTGTTGATTGCCTCCCCCAGGCTTTGGTGCCTCCATTACACAAGTGCTCATTTCATGGTTTGCTGTTCTCTCCCAGTAGGCAGTGTGTTCAGCCTACTCATGGTTTCATGATAGTGGTCTCAGTTTATTCCAGCTGTCGTTGACCAGTTTCCCCTGGAAGTTTATGCAGGGCCTTCCAGCTGGTTACCATTCTGGACCTCGTAGGGTCTCTCGGTGTTGTTAGATGGCTTTCTGTGTGGTTCTTCAGCAACAGGATCTCACCTCAGGCCTGGAGTTGGTAATCAAGAGCTTTGACAGAATCCTGTCATGTATTGGGGACCTCATGGGTCACTTTGGTCAACATCTCAGTGAAGGAAGGATTCCGTGGCTGGGACAAGGAGTTGCTAGACTACTCAGTTTTTCACAAACTTAGACCCTCTGCCCTTCCATTCTTGGCTCCGCTTGCCAGTTGATGCCCACTCTATGCTCATTAGTGAACATTGTGCCTGTGAGGATTTTATAATTTTGGACCAGATTTGGTTCAACTTCATGTTTAAGGCATCCCCCACAACTTCTTACTTCTCTTTCTCAAACTCTCAATTCTGGTTGGATTGCTTAGAGTTTACTGTTATTCAGGTTAGGAACCACCTATGAGGGAGAATATGCGGCGTTCGATTCTCTGATCTTTTCAGTGTTCACTTAATAAGATCTGCTCAAAGTCAGACCATTTTTTCCTAAATTTTGATATGTCATTTTTCCTTTCAGCTGAGTTGAATTCCATCGTGTAAATAGACCACAGTTTCACTGTCCATTCCTCCATGGATGAGCATTTGGGTTGATTCCAATTCTTGGATATTATGAATTGAGTTGCTATAAATATAGTTGTACAAAAGTTTCTGCATCGAGGTGTGACATCTTGCGGGTAGATGCCTAGTAGAGGGATAGCTGGTTCCATTGGTAGTTCTATGTCCATTCTGTTAGGAGTCTCCATACTGCTTTCCATAGCAGTTGAACGAGTTTGCAATCCCACCAGCAGTGAATGAGGGTTCTTTTTTTTTCCCGCATCCTTGCCAGCAACGATTGTTGTTGGTTTTCTTTATGATTGCCATTCTGACTGGGGTAAGGTGGTATCTCATTGTGGTTTTGATTTGCATTTCCCTGACGCTTAAGGATTCTGAGCACTTTCTTAGATGGGACAAGGCCATTTGTGTTTCCTCCTCCGTGAATTCTCTGTTGACATCAGTGCCCCATTTTGTGAGGGGGCTGTTTGAGATTTTATTATGCATTTTTTTGAGTTCTCTGTAAGATCTGGAGATTAGGCCTCTGTCTGAGTTATAGCTTGTAAAAATCATCTCCCAGTTTGATGGGGGTCTATTGGCTCTGAGTATGGTATGTTTATCTGTACAGAAGCTTTTGAGCCTGATCAGGTCCCATTGCTTAAGTAAATGCTGTACTTCCTGGGCTACTGGAGATTTGCTCAGGAAATCTTTCCCTACTCCTATCTCTTGTAGAGTTCCTCCTTTTTTTTCCAGAGTATTAAGGGATACATGATTTATATTGAGGTCTTTGGTCCATTTGGAGTTGATTTTAGTGCATGGTGAGAGGAGTAGGTCTAATTTCATTTTTTGCATGTGTTTATCCAATTTGTCCAGCACCTTTGTTGAAGATACTATCTTTTGCCCAATGTACATTGTTGGTACCCTTGTCAAAGACCAAGTAATTGAAGTTACTTGCATTAAAAACTGGCTATTTAATTCTATTCCACTGGTCTGTCTGTCTGTCTGTCTGTTTTTATGCCACTACATGGTGTTTTAGTTACTATGGTTTGTAGTATGTTTTAAAGTCAGGCATTGTGATACCTCTTCAGTAAGATTTTTTTACTTAGAATAGTTTAGCTATCCAAGGTCTTTTGTCCTTCTAAATGAATTTTGAGATTATTTTTTCTATGTGTATGAAGAATGAGGTTGGGATTTTTATTGGTATGGTGTTGAGTGTGTAAATCCCTTTTTCCAGGAATGCCATTTTTACTATATTGATTCTCCCTATCCATGAACATGGAATATCTTTCTATCTTATCACATTTTCCTCTATTTCCTTCTTGAGAGTTTCAATATTTTACTTATATAAGTCTTTCACAACCTTGGTTAGTGGTATTCCAAGGTATTTGACTTTTTTTGCATTATAGAAAATGGGACAGGCTCTCTAATGTCTTTTTATATATACTTGTCTTCTGCATACTGATTTTGCGTGTTAATTTTATATCCTGTCACTTTGTTCAAGGCATTGATCACCTTCAAGAGTTTACTGATGCTGTTCTTTGGGTCTGCTATACATAGGATCATGCCATCTACAAAGAGGGATAGTTTAATTTCTTTCTTTCTGATTTGTATCCCTTTATGCTTTTCTTCTGTCTTATTGCTTGGGCTAGAACTTCAAGCACTACGTTAAAGATCAGTGGTGAGAGAGGACACCACTGTCTTGTCCCTGATTTATGTGGGAACTCCTTGAGTCATTCTCCATTGAGAATTATTTGTGCTTTAGGAGATTTGTATATTGTCTTTATTATGTTGAGGTATAGACTGTCTATGCCTATTCTTTCCAGGGTTTTGAACATGAAGTGTTGTTGAATTTTGTCAAAGGCCTTCTCAGCATCTATTGGGATGACAATGTGTTTTTTGTTGTTGAGTGTATTAATGTAGTGTATTACATTTATCTACTTGCATATGTTGGACAATCCCTGCATCCCTGGGATGAAGCCAACTTGATCAGGGTGAATAATGTTTTAGATGTGGCTTTGTATCCCATTTGCTAGGACTTTGTTCAGGATTTTTGCATCTAACTTCAGCAAGGATTAATCTCTGCTCTGATCTTAATTATTTCCTTTTGATTTGAACGATTAGGGTTGGAATATTCCGTCTGTTCTAATGACCTTAGGTGGGAGGATAGGTGGTTGATTTGAAATCTCTCTGTCTCTGTTATGAAGGCTTTTAGTGAAATGAATTTCCCCCTTAGGACTGCCTTCATTTATGTAACTTACATAGTCTATAATAAAAAGAAATGTCACTGTAGCTTTACCTTCTGTCATTCTGCTTATGAATATATTGTTATATCTAGTATTATGAACTTCAACTTTTTTAGTCAACATTCCTAATGAAAAGCTTCTACATATGCCTATTGTGCAAATGAAAAAAAATTATCAGTTGTATTTTTCAAGCATTTCAAGGATACTGTTTTATTTTGTAATGTCAGTAGGACTTCTAATACTTTACTCAAACAGTAAGGGTGGACTAGTGGAGCTTATTTTGGGGGTGGGGGAATTCTGCTATTAATTTTTTTACCACATAGCAGGATCTATTTCTTCTTATAGCTGCCCCCAATAAATTTTATTGAATTTAATTGTTAAATATTTGTAATTGTCTGCCAGCCTTTTATGAGAGTAATGTTACACCAATAACATTATTTTTTTTTCTGATTTTCACTGAATATTGCAGCAGAATTTTGGTAAGAAAAGAAAAGCAAAATCATTAAGAAGATGAATTACATAATGAGAAAAAACAAGAGTGCTGTTAACATAGTCATAAATGGAGCAACTAATGTCACTGGTTCCTAACTCCTTAGTAGTACTTTACTACCTTCTGACATTTCTCAATATGACATAAGCCATAGCAAAACCAGAGGAGAAAGGAGAACTTAGTTGGAACACTATTCCTGTGAGAAGCAAGAGAAAGGTACATCCAGTTCAAGTGCAGCTTTTGAAAAAAGTAATTCTGTTAATAAAAAACTACTGAAGATATTTTTTCAAGCAACACCACCAGAACTTTCAATAGTCCACACATCTTTCACCAGTCCCAACACTGTTTAAATGTCCAAAGCCCAAAGTTTTATCTGAGATTCAAAGAAGTCTCTCAACTGTGAGCTCTGTAACACCCAACCACAAGTTAGATGCATTAAACATATAATGGCGCAAAGTAAACATTCCCATTCCCAATGACAGAAAAAGGGCATAGCAAGGAAAGACTGGACCAATGCAAGATCAGAACCCAGCAAGGAAAATACCAAATCCTGCAGCTCTAAGTATGATATTTGTAACTCATGGTGAAAACCTCTGAACTCCAAAAAGCTTAGTTGCTTCCACGTTTTCCCCTGTGCTGACTATTTGTTGCAGTCAGCCACACACCACTGGGATGAACCTCCAAACCAGGAAAAGTTTAGGGAAGAAAGGATTTATTTAAGTTACAGATCCAGGGGAAGCTCTGTAATGGTGAAAGAGGTTGGCCCCCTTTCACAGGTCCAAGCAGAAAGAAAGAGAGAGGGAGAGAGAGAGAGGCCATTACCAACACCCCCCTACCCCACCGCACACACCAGCAAACAGATAGACAGGGGCAAGAGAGATATTTCCTTCCCCTTTATATAGTCTTCGGGCAGGGTCTTGTAACCTTTTCCCAGATTTATTTACTGAGTCTCTGGAATTTCCTTCCTGCACTGCCCTCCCAGGAAGGGATGTTTGTTTCTAACTCCTCTGAGCCTCCTCACATCCTGCCCACTACATAGAGTGCTGCCTTCTTGTAAACAACCTCAGAGACCCACTCAAGATTACGGAGTGGGTCAAGTTGACAACAAAACACAACCATCACAGTGTAGATTCTTTTGGGGAAGAATCCCCTCAACTGTGCAATTTTCCATGGTGACCATCCCATGGTCTTTTTGAATTTGCAATGTCCTGGGGTCTCTTGTAACTTCACAGCTTCACACATTGTCATCAAAGGGTCTCCTTTCAAAGGGACTCTGACAGTGCTTTACATTGCTCAGCCTCATCAGCTCTAAGGAACTCTGGTGAAATACCCCATGTCCCCATACATCTAGTGTTATTCATTCTACCAAAACAAGTACCATATGGGTAATGCTGCCAAGTTCTGCTGTCAGATCAAGATGAAACCTGGCACCATGCAACACAGATACAAGCCTTTACATGCTCACCTTGGGGAGCAAGAAACTCCTGTGTTCTTCCTTTAGGAAAAGTCCTTTCAAAAAAAGTTAAATTCATGGGACTCTGATGCCTCCAAAACAATATAGGCTATTGCCAAGCCTCTTGGTTGCCTTGAAGTAGATGGCAAGGCCCTATTGCTGTCAACCACATGCTTTGGTTACAGGTCACTGAGAAATCAATCTGGAGCAAAGCTGGAAGTCTTCTCCTGCAGTCACACTATTGAATTGCTAGAAAGTGTTTTATAGCTCTTTGGGGGGAGAAAAATCTTCAATGGGTTTAACCAGCAGTGGATCCTGAAAGCTACATGACTGTCCAACCAGGAAAAATATGTTATGGTTCCATGGTGGACATGTCTGTTATAGAGGAAACCAACTGCTCACTGAGTGGATTTGTGGCCCTGTTCATGGGAGGAAATTCATGCCTGGTACTGAAAACCTACTCAAAAACCTATAGCTGGTGATGTCATAAGCCATGGAAGGAAGCTACTATTGTTTCCTTTTTGCTAAATGAGTATATTATGTCCACCAAATTACCCTTTAAATATGTATCATTATGCCCATATATTAATGATACTCTCTCACTTTTGGTTAGAGAAGCTTATTTTTCAGGTGGTAGAAACTAATGGGGAAATTCAAAACTCATCAAAGTGCTGAGAAGTGACAGTGTTCAACATCTCTATCACACCCTGTAAAACTCAGAGATCATTGTACAAGGGGTAGCAGAAATAATATAATAGCCAAAGGAAGGGAAGGAGTACTTTACAATGCTGTTTTCCAGACACAAAGTGGCCATTGCATCCATATCCTCATAGATCTGCATACTATAAAGGCAAAACTATGACAATATCAATATAGAAGAAGGACTAGTTGGAGAGAAGAACAGGTTTGGTGGAGAGGTAGTATGGGAGGGGAGACAAAGGAAGGTTGTGGAAGGGGATTATGATGAGACTACATTATGTATTTGTATGGATGTTGTCAATATTTTGGATATATATGAAAATTTTCATATCTTTTGGCTCTGCATTTTGCTCTCTTTCACTGTAGATCTGAATCAAGGAAGATAAAAACCATACTACCAATTCAATAGTATTCTGCCTTGAAGTTTTCTTCAGTTACCACATTAGTCCTTTACTTTTAAATTATACTTTGCTCAAGTTTTCAGAACATGAAAAGAATGCAGCCAGATTCTTTACCGAGGTAGCACATGAACTCTAAGCCAGTTCTCAATATAGTCCATATTTCCCCTTTGAAACCTCATGAGCGAAGTCTCCATTGTTCACATTTCTCTTGGTTTTCTGGAGTTTCAAATTGCCCCGAGAGTGGCCCATTAAGCTCTGTTTAAAGCACTGCAAGGCTTCTCTAGTCCAAAGTTCCAGATCCTTCCACAGTGCTCCCACAAACCAGTTCCAAAAGTCTAAGAACCACATGATTAATTTTATCATAGCAATGGCTCCACTTCTCAGTACCAATTTTTGTATCAGTTACTTTCTCATTGCTGGAAAAAATATCCAACCAACAGCAGCTTAGGGCAAGAAGGAGGTTTTTTGCCTTACAGAACCAGAGTCCATCTGTCAGGGAAAATATAAAAGGAACAGGAAACTGGCATCAAATCATCACATCTGTAAGGATGGAGTAGAGATAACAGCAAGCAGGGCCAGATTTTAGCACCATGGCCCGCCTCCAGTGACATACTTCTTTCAACAAGGTTCCACATCAAAAAGGTTCCACAACCTTCTTAAATAGCATCATTTTCTTGGGTATTAAGTATTCAAACACATGAGCCTATGGAGGGCATTACCTTCAAACTGCCATGAAGAGTTTGCAGACTTCCAACACAAATAAATGTATTTAAGGAAAAGGAAATAGCAATTACCCCAATTTTATCATTATCAGTCATAAGCATGTATCAAATTACTTGGTGAACCAGCTTCAGGATGTAAGAATTATCTCTAACTTTAAAGAACATTACCCAGAGGTAACACATTTAGTGCCACACTCTTTCCTAACAAGTCCACCATTTGCAAGTCCCTTTTCACATTTTTATTCTTATATCTGTGGCTGATGGTTACCTAAAATACTCATCTTGGCCAAGGGGCCATCTGTTATGGCTTCCCTACACCTCTTGCTTGACTCATGAGGAGAAAGAAAAAGCTAAGAGTGTGTCTCCTCCACAGCTTCTCTGTTTTTAACCTAAGGTTATCATACATATTGGTATGCTCTTAGTAAGAATAATTTTAAAAACGGGTTCAAAGAATAAGGATTTTGTCTTTCATCCTTTTACTGAATGATCCATCTAAAACGTGATGATTAGATTTTATCCAAATGCTGAGTTTGCATGGTATTTTTTTCCATTGGAGTAAGGTCTTTACTTCCCAGATAACCATGGCCACAACAATAAGATGAATTCTATTTAAAAAAGAATTGTGCCTACTTGGGGCATTCTTGCTTAATTACAAATATTTAAATATATATAATTTAGCCTGTTATACAAAACTTTCATTGTATCTTTAATCTTCAGTCTTCTAGATCAATGCTTAAATAAACAAATTATACCAGTTATCAAAATTTACTAACACTTTCAGCTTCTTAACAAAAAACACTTTTATTAATAAGTCTCAGATTTTAAAAATAAACCCAAGATTTACCGCTTTTGGAAAACATTCTTTTTTGAAAAATGAGTACTGATTTTGTGTAAAATTAAGTCAAATATGAGCAACTTCTATTAAAGAAGACATACCCTATTTATAAGGGATGTCTTCCTGCCTACTCTGCCTCATCTATATTACATTGTAGAGATGGGCCTTCCTAACACCACTGGAGAATGTTTGTACCTTGCATAAATAGGATGTGATTCTTTGGCCAACAGGGGCAACTCTAAACTGAAGTTCCCAAAGGAATCCATACCTGTGTTAAACACTCTACAAGGCTGGTTGACTGATTAGAACTTCTGTGATTGTGGAAAGCTAAAATGTTACAGGTTGGGAGCCAAGTTTTATCTTGGGCTGTCTTTGGCCCTCCAAATAGCCATTGATTACCAATTTCTGTATGTGATTGAACATTCTTGTGACTATAAGGTAAATGGTTATGTTGTTAAATCTAGTAAAGTCCAACAAATTATCAAAAATATCCTCCATGGAGCTAGTTCCATTAAATATTTAGGTCACAGACTTTCAACTTCAAACTGGAAAAACTGGGTGATGGTGTCTGTCACTTCTTCCTGTGGTAATGCCCCTCTTCTCCAAGATTCTCTGGATTACTATTAGATCTCCTTTTCTCCATATACTGGAACAGTTTATCTCTTCCAGATTCCAATAATTCCACTTGTAGAAGGTCTTCCATCAACAGCTGCTATAAGTATTGACATCTGACACAATAGGCCTAGAAACTTTGTGGGCTCCTGGAGAGATAACAACTTTAGACACAGAGTAGGAGGAACTATTTCTGCCCTATTCAGCTCTGCACCACTACCAGCATGCAGCATTTCTAAGAACATTAACCTTTGGCCTTCAGTATCACTTAAAAAGTAGGGCAGGCAAGCATAGGGAATGGTTTTTGACACCTGGGATACTACTTAGCTTGAGTAGGAAATGCACCCTTCTCCTACACAATATACCTAACAACCTATTGGAAACCTGGCAACCCCCTCCCTCCACACACACCTACAACAAATTTCAAGAACACCCTTGTCATGGTTTGATCCAGGTGTCCCCCAAAACAAATGAATGTGTTCTGATTGATCGATCCTCAGCTGATGGCTGTTTGGGTTTTACAACCTCACTAGAGCTGTGTTGTCGGGGGCAGGCTTATGGGGGTTATAAACCAGTTTCCCCTTGCCAGTGTTTGGCACACCTTCCTGCCATTGTTTGCAGTGCTGTGGTGGAGGTGATGTCCACACCTCTGCTCATGCCATCGTTTTCCCTGACATGATGGAGTCTCCCCTTGAGTCCATAAGCCTAATAAACCCATTCATCCACAAGCCGCTTTTGCTTGGGTTCTTTCTGTGCAGCAACTAGAAAGTTGACTGCAACAATCCTGCTCCAAACAATGGACTAGTTTTCTCCTTCCCTTAGTGATCATTATTTATGATCAGTACCTATTCAAATATGTTCTTAGCTAGATTCTTGATTGGAAGAGCAGGGGACCATTCAGCCTGAAGTGGCTTTGCGTATATGTGCATTTAGGCAGTGTTTCCTCTACGTGAACTTTTATTTATCATCTTAGGCCTGTGTATAACTTAGCATATATAAGATTAAGATCACATGTATTATAGGATGGAACACACTTATGTAGAGAAAATGTTATATAACCCGAACCTTTCAAACCAGAGAATCACCTAGACTTCACTTCTAGTGACAGGTTTCCTCCCCTAAAAATCCTATAATGAAAAGCCTCAGATGACTTCCTAGTGTCCTTGAGCCCTCTCCACTCAGTGGCCCACTGCTCCTTTAGCAGTGTATTCAAACCCTTACTATCTCTTTGCTCTTAATTAAGTTTCTTGCTGCTTTGCTACTTTGATTCACCTTTCTTTAGTTATTTTTGAGTAAAATATGAAGAATCTGGAAACACCCAAAGACCACTAGTAACAATATTGTATCTCATCAATAGGTATAATGATCATGTATCAATTAAAATTAATTTTTAAAAATTTCAACACTGATGGCTGTGATGTATATCATCTATAAAAGTTTGTCATCTGGAAAGTAGCTTTTTCTAAATATTCTCTCTTTATTCTCCTCTAATCAAACCAAACCAAACCAGCTCTCCTTGACTTCTCAGGGCGTGTGTGTGTGTGTGTGTGTGTGTGTGTGTGTGTGTGTGTGTGTAAAAGCAGAAGTATTTATTCAAATGAAGTTTTAAATGGACAGTAATAAGATGGATAAAAACAGAACTGTTCAGATAGCACCCAGATGGGGCTCAGACAGCATATCCTTCCTTACTTTGGTGGTATCTTAGGTAATTTTGCTCAACTCTAAGGCTAGAGGGCCACTAGCCCAGGTGGTCATACTTCTTGATTCTTTGCTAGTATTTTGGATTTATTTCCTATTGTGGGGCCAGAGATGTGGCTCCTCTAGTCCTATTGACCCCACTAACTCATAAGGAGCTGTTTCATGTTTCATTTTCATGTCTCAGTAGAAATAGGAAGTCATTTCTAACCAGGGTTTTTCTCATCCCTATTTTAGAAACAGGAGTTGTGGTTTCCTACAGAAGGGATGATGGAGAAGTGTTTCCCCAGATAACAGTGGTTTGTTGACCACTAAAACCCCAAGCTTTTTGACCTGATTGTAGGCTGTGTCCTTGTTTGTAGGGGGAGGCAAATTGTGGGTCTTGGGAATAGTAGGGGATGTCAAGAGCTCTGACTGTATTCTCTCTCTCTCTCTCTCTCTCTCTCTCTCTCTCTCTCTCTCTCTCTCTCTCGACTGTAACAAAGTGGCGTTCTAGAGGAAGTTGGGATATATACAAAGGAAGTTCCTTCCGTATTCCTGGACAAGGATTAGAAACCATTGAGCTGGTAAATGGTGTGGTATTGGGATAGAGGCCTCAACTCAGAAACAGAAGTGCTGGATTCTAGCTATTATTCTATAATTACCAAGGAAAATTGACCTAATCTTCCAGGGTGTCACTTCCCTTATCTGTTGAATAATATATAGAGAATAGGTGAACCATACATTCTTCCTGGATCTTAACAATTCTGAACATTTATTATTTTATAATAGCAAAAGTGAATCCCTGCTGGATAATTGTTTTTGGCTAGGATTTGTTAGGGAAGTTGGAACCTGGAAGGAGAATGACTGGAGCTCTTTATTCTGTGAGCTGTCCTTGTGAGCCAGCCAGTAGGTCAATCACATTCTCAGCAGCAATAGGGGGTGGAAATGGGTGTGTCTTCCTTGACAGATAAGAAAGGCCAAAATTAGACATGTTAGTAACTTAGCCAAGGCCATATGGCTAGAAGGAGACAGAATTTGAGTTCAAAACTTATACATGGTGCAAAAAGCTGCTCTCCTGTCCAGCCATCCAGTTTTCCTCCAAGTTAATGAAACATTGACAATTTGCTACAGTTGAGATGACCCATCTTTACATAACTGAAAGCTAACAACTTTCACTTTCACTCATAATAGCCTAAAATAATATCAACAATACTCTCCTAAATTTATATGACGTGCAAGAACAGGGTAATTTCATCTGCATAAAGCAAAACTTAAGTATGCTTTCAGGCATTGGGTGCAGTATGCTTTTGCTGTTTCCAGCCAGAATCTTGAGTAACTTCTATGAGTGGCAACTATAATTTCTGCTTGACTGAGGAGAAATGTTTAGATGACAGATTCTGAGAACTAGGGTAGCAATAATCCACAGAACTCACATAAGGAGGCATGCAACCTATGTGTGTTCTATGCTATCATCAGCTTATCTACTCTGAAGTCAGTTCAGCTTTTTAGAGCCTAAAACAAACTCCACCTACCACATCCGGTGCTTTAACCACAGAGAGCACAGGCCAGCCAGAATGAGAGTAAGTGCAGAGATCCTTGGAAGGCCTGGCAAGAACATACCACACTGAAGGCTAGAGAGATGGATCAGTGCTTAAAGGTAGTTGCTTGCAAAGCCCCATTGCCTGGGTTCAATTCCCCAGGAACCCCTGTAAAACTGGACAGGCTTTCATTTGCAGTAAGCAACAAGAGATACCCCCACACATACACACATACAATAATGAAAATAAGTAGATAAGAGATCAAACTCAATAAATATGACACCTTAACCATTTAAATTTTTATTTATTTGAAAGGAGAAAGAGGGAGGTGGAGGGAGGGAGGGAGACAGAGAATTAAAGAGAGAATGGACACACAAGGGCCTCTTTCCACTACAAACAAAATCCAGATGCATGTGCCACTTTGTGAATCTGGATTTACATGGCAACTGGAGAATCAAACCCAAGACATCAAGCTTTGCAAGCAAGTGCCTAACCCACTAAGCCCTCTCTCCAGCCCCACCCCAACATTTGATTGACTTACTACTACGGTAACAGAATGCTGGAGATATAGTTGTGGTTTCTTTGCATGATTTCATTTCCCTAAAATCTTCATTTTCCCACTTCTAAGTCCTAGAGAACAAAGAATTAGAAAATATTTTTATACTCCAGAGAAAGGGACTAAAGCTCCCAATCTCAGGTATGATTAACACCTTATGATAATTATTAGTTTTAAATATATTTATTTTTAAGGAGATTTAGACTCACAGCAATACAGAAAGTACAAAGTTCCCACCAATCCTCTGCTCCTATATATACACACCCAGACTTCCTAATAGCTCACATACCAGCAATTCAATTGTAATAACAGTGACATCATTATCACAC
Source organism: Zapus hudsonius (assembly GCA_004024765.1). Lineage (NCBI taxonomy): Eukaryota > Metazoa > Chordata > Mammalia > Rodentia > Dipodidae > Zapus > Zapus hudsonius. Next base: position 40,722 of record PVHP010004261.1, on the reverse strand, counting down.
AATATCCAATTAGGACTCACTATAGACATTGTGGATTTTCTGTGGATTTGGATAAATGTATGATACATATTCACCCTTTTAGTATCATATAGAGTAGTTTAAGCCTGTTGAAATTTTTCTGAGCTTTGCTTATTCATCTGTCCTTCCCTCCTAACACCTGGTGATCACTGTTTCATTTACAGTCTCCACGGTTTTGGCTTCTTAAGAATATCATATAGTCAGTATCAAGTAGTATGTAACTTTTTCAGCATGGCCACTTTCATCTAGCTATAAGCACATAAGGTTTCTTTGTATCTTCCAATAGCTTGGCTATTTTAGCAGTAAATAATATTGTTTTGTCTGGACATACAAGACCTGAGCCATTTACCTGCTGAGGGATATCTTTGTTGCTTCCAGATTGTTGGAACAGGGAATAATGCCACTATAATCATCTGCATAATTTTCTTTTATGGAAATAACTTTTCAATGAATTTGAGTTAATACCAACAAACATGATTGCCCAAACATATTGAAAAAGGACACTTAGTTTTGTTTAAAACTACAAGACCATGTTACAAACTGGCTGGGAGTTTTGTATTTCTATGAGCAATGAATGAGAGTTCCTGTTGTTTCACCTTCTCACTAGCATTTGCTGATGTCAGTATTCTGGATTTGCTCATTCTAATAGGTATGGTCACTTTATTGCTTTCAACTTTGAATCACTGGTATAATTTTATGTTTATGTCTGATGTTTTTACATTAGTTACTTGACAGTTTTTTCTTCCTGCTAAGACTATGCATTCAGTGGGAGCAAGGAATGCCTATTGGGTTTTTTTATCTGTTTTATTTCTTTATTATCCATAATTGGATACATTGAATGAGCAAATAATGTGTTGGTTTCCCCAGTTCCCCGATTTCCCTCTTCTCTGTCTCCAATCAGCTGGATATCCTCCTCCATGGGTTTTTATTTGTATCCAGTAGAATGCCTTGGGCATAGTAGATTCTTGATGAATATTTGAATGAGTGAGTGAGTGGATGAAGGAGAAAGGAAGGAAGGAAGGAAAGAAAGAAAGACAATATTACCAGTTCACCTTGAGTATAGTCTTTTTTCTCACAAAAAAATCCATGACTCTTGGAGATGACAGAAGAGTCTGACCTGCTTAGGCTATAACATGAAGAACTAGTTCACTTGAAGCTATCAGAACTCAGCAGTGTCCACAGCCATTGTTAGAGGCTTTTTTTTCTCAGATTATCTGAGGAAACTTGACTTTTTACTAAAGCACTTCTTCAGAGCTTCATGGATGTCTCTGTTTCTCAGGCTGTAGATTATGGGGTTGAACATGGGTGTTAAGATGGTGTAGAGCAGTGAGAACCCTTTGCGCAAGCATTGGGAAGAGTTGGCTGATGGCACAAGGTAAGTGGCAATCAGGGTCCCATAAAACACTGTGACCACAGTGAGGTGGGAAGAGCAGGTAGAGAAAGCCTTGCGTCTGCCTATACCAGAAGGGATTCTCAAAATGGCAGCCAGGATGCAGGAGTAAGAGACCGTGATGAGGAGAAATGGGACCAGAGTGACTGCAGAAGAGGTGGCAAAGGCAATGGTTTCAGTCAGTGAGGTGTCCATGCAGGAGAGATGGATCAGAGGGGTGAAGTCACAAAAGAAGTGATCAATTTCATTAGGTCCACAGAAAGTGAGTCTACACAGCAGGACCATGGTGATGGCTGTGAGGAGGAAGCAGCAGAGCCATGAGCCAGCAGCCAATCTAATGCAGAGAGGGCCAGTCATCAGAATGGGATAGCGGAGAGGTTGGCAGATGGCCAGGTAGCGGTCATAGGACATCACAGCAAGCAAGAGGCACTCTGTTGCAGCCAGGGATCCAAAGAAGTAGAACTGTGCCAGGCAGCCAACCATAGAGATAGTCTTCTGTTCAGCTATGATAATTAGCAACATCTTGGGGACAATGTTGGAGGTGTAGCAGACCTCCAGAAAGGACAAGTTCACCAGGAAGAAGTACATGGGGGTGTGGAGAGTGTGATTGAACAAAACTATAAGGACAATGAGGATATTTCCAGAAAGAGTTAAGATGTAGAAAATGAAAAACATGGTAAAGAGGGAAATATTTAGCTGCAGGATAGAAGAGAATCCTCGAAGCACAAATTCCACTATCATTGTTTGGTTTTCCCAGGAGAGGATTCCCATGCTTTGGCTTCTCTGAAGCAGAACATTTAATGATAAAACATGTAAAATATAGATGGTTCTAGTTTATACAGAGAAAGGGCAGAGAGTGAAAAGTTCTTATTCTCCACTCATGGTTTTGGAAACATTTTTCTAAATTTCAGTGGAAGAAGTCATCTTTTGTTTTAATACCTAAAATAGGAAAGAAAATAATTTAAAAAGAGAACTTGAGGCTGTATTCTCTCCCTTTCTTCCTCTACCTGGTATCTTCACTTCATCAGGAGTCTAAGTCTCTGAGAAAAGCAGAAAGAAAGAGAGAAAGAGGGAAGGGAGGACAAAGAAAGGGAGGGAGATCACTTACTATATGGTCTTCCTGAGTATATTGTGGGAATCTAAGGAGTTACAGAAAGGAAGAAGTAGAAGGAACACCTAGGTTTGTGGACTCAGAAAGAGCCAACACATACCAGGATCTAAGACAAAGAGTCCTGTCCCTCCCATTTCAAGCACTATTTACTTTAGGCAAAGTCCCTTAATATTTTCCTGTCCTTGAAGATTCAGCATGAATCAGGAGGGAAATTTATTTCTGTTATGTTTCCATGATACTATAAAGAGGTCATGTGTGTATGAAGTTTGAAATTCTCTGATTTTGAGGTCAGAGCCCATAACCCATGCATAACTAGGAACATGGGTTTTTTTTTCTCACAATTGTAAAAAGACAAAATAAGACTTATTAAAAAGGTTTTATCTAAGGCTGAAATAAATAGGGGAGGAAGCCCCAGACCCAAGTGATGCAATCAACATTGAATATATCATAGCCTTGGGTTCTTTCAAGTGAGTTAAAGAATCCCAGCTCTCTTCTTCAGCCTCACTTTGGTGAAAAATATTCTACCACAGAGCTCCCCTCCAATTAAGATCTGCTCCTCAAATACTGTTGTGGCCACAACAAAGTCTGAGGCTTAACCCACTTTCCTATCCTTAATTCCCTAGTCCTGTGTCTGCACTTACTTAAGGAAATCAAAAGGAGATGAGAAAAACCTCCATGAAGGCACAGAAAGAACTATGAGAATATAACAAAGAGGTTCTTAGCATGAGCAGTCAGAGATCCTTAGATAATGCTAGGACTCCACTTAATGAGTTAGACTGAATATATTACCTATACTCTCTAAGGCAGTTTGTCATCTGTAAAATGGGATGCATTGTCAGAGAAGGACCTGAAATATGCCTAAAATGTATAAAAATTGTGTAAATGAACAGATTGAGAAATCACTGGTTCATTAGGGCTTCAGACAATTCTCAAGTTTACTGAAAAATTGTCCTGGCTTTGAAAGGGCATTGACCTGAAGTCCCAGTCCTCTTTCTTTGCACTGTCCTGCAGAGAGAGAGAGAGAGAGAGAGAGAGAGAGAGAGAGAGAGAGAGAGAGAGAGAGAGAGAGAGAGAGAGAGAGAGAGGTTTATCTAATTGTGTAATTAGTCTGCCTTTCCAATCACACAAAAGACCTTTTGGCAATACACTGATCCCATTTTAAATCTGATCCAGCATCCTAGGGACCATTCTGTGAAGTACTAGTTCCAACTTTCTAAGTGCCTTACAGAGCTTACCTGGAATCATTACAGTCCCAGTGCACAGAGGATGTTCCCCTTTAAAACTTATAGGGACCCTTTTAGAGAAGATACACAGGAACTTACCCTTTCCTCTCTGCCAGGTGATCATATTGCTGCTGCAGGGCCATGTCACCCCCAGGGTACAGTGCAAATATCTCTGTTGGATTGTAAAGCCAGGTAAAAAGTAGGAGAGATCTCAGTTGAAAGACAATGAAGCCTGATCAAAAGCATAAGCTCTAAAACTAAACCCTGGTTCAATTTTTTTGCTCAAACACAAAGATATTTGATCTTGAGCAAGCTTGATAGCCTTAAGGGAGGAGCAATTCTGCTGCCTCCAGGTCTGTGTACACCAGGCTTTCAAGAGCAAATAAAGCGGATGACCCTCACCTCCCTACTCTAACATGCTTCCACTATCTGTCTCCCATGTCCTCAGCAAAAGTGAAGAAAATTTTAAAGGATATTATTGAAAGGAAGTGCAGGCTCTATGAAAGTGATTCTATATTACCTGCTTACATATACTGCTTGACTCTAGAGACACAAACACAACAAATTACATAGTAATTCTATAAATCATGTTGATTCAGGACTGAGATCAGAGAAAGGGCTCAATGAGTAATAGTGTTCCCCCTTTCTTCTTCATAAACATCATTTTCCTCCCTTTCCATCTTCTCTCCTTCCAGCCTTCTTCTCTTCTCTGGCATCTCTTTCTCCTGCACTGTCTCCTTTCCTTCTGTGATTTGGTAGGCAATCGTCTCTTTGGGAAAGGCACCTGCTTCCCTTCAGTGAAGATGTTCAAGAGGAGCAGCTTGTGAAGACAATTAAAGGAGTCTAAGGCACTGAAGATTTATTTGGATTGGTAATATCTTTTTCTGTTTATGAGACAGTGTCTCACTAAGTAGCCCAAGCTAACCTTTAATTCTCGATTCTCTTGCCTTAACCTCCCATGTGTTGGGATTACAAGTGTGCACCACCATGACTGGCTTGGATTGATGGTTTTTAATATTTCTTCCAAACTTGACTTTGTGTTGTTGTTCTAACTGGGAAGTGTTCCATTTCTACATAAACCCCTCACACAAGTTTGTAAGGAAAAGGAAGGGCTTCTCACAACACAACTTAATATCACTGATAATGAATCACAGGTTTTTTTGCTTTAACTTAACCACAACAAAAATGAAACAGACGTGAGGTAAACTCAGGTACTACCTAAGTGGGATCCATCTTCTGATTATGGGTCAATAACAATCGATCACTTCTGCCAACATCCATCTGGTGCTAATAATAGTTGACTCATGCCAGGTACAAATCAATTCAAGTGAACAATTGGTAAAACCCATAGATGGGTTTGAATTTCCCTCAAGATGATAATCAATATAGAATTTTAGTAAGTTGTCCTAAGCCTCAGACTCAAAAATGGAAAAAGTGGATAAGCTACCTACCAGTGTCTGCAGAGCCAGGCCACAGAGATTATGCATGCCCACCTTCCTTGGGTTCAAAGAATGGGGATATGCATAAGGAATCTTTTTTTTTATCCAGAAATACTTCTCCCTGTGCCTTTGACAAAAGCTAATTAGGGACAGTTGTTCTCTGTGAACCTAGAAAGCCTGTTGAGTTTTGTCTGCATTTCTCAACCTCATTCCTCTGTGTAAACTTGAGTCCCTTTGTGAGAAAAGCCATTACCTCCCCTGATGCTGGTGACCTTGGGCATTTTCCAAATGACTCTAGTGGGGGAATTTATGTTTATTTTGTAAAGTTTATGAAAGTAAGGTGCTTTCACCATAGAGGAAGTTTTTTTCTTCCCTTACTTTATGTTATGAGATATTGACTATAAGACCTTGATAAAGATCTTAAATCAAAAATGTACAATTTTATTATTCTTTATCAGGATAAAGAATTTGCTTCTATTCTCTGCAAGAAAAATGACTGTGCATCTAATTACAGGAAAGGTTAAATAGGGAACAGAAGCCAAGTGTTCACAATGTAAATGTTCATTGTCAAAGCCAGCCAGAAAATGAGAATCTAAAGAACTTTTGATTTTTACTAGGTTCTTTTCAATGATTAAAAATAGCAACTGAGCCTAAATGTATTCTAAGAAATGTAAATTTGTGGAAGTTTATTGAATTAAAGTTCTTACTGACACACATTAGCAAAGAAACATTTATTTAAAGTAACAAATGAATACAATTCTCCAAATGAAGCAATGATAAATATTATAAACCACTTGAAATCTCTTTTATTCCTTAGAACTAAAGTCTTTTCTCCGTGACATAATGTCTTGACTTCATGCAATCTTGTCTTTATTGATATCAATTTATGAAGTTTCCAATATATGATGACCATTTCACTAAGCCTAACCATCTGTAATTTTCACAACTTTTCTGAAATTTTCTCATTTCACTACTGAGAAAATCCAGTCTTTATTACTGAAGCACCTCATTCAGCTGCCCAGACAGAAGATTCTGAGGGAACTGGTGCTGACTGAAAACCCTTCAAGGACAGAGCATGGCTATTCAGTGAAACTCTACACTCAACCTCTATAAATCCAGCCATATAGCCACATTTTAAATAAGTACTGAGCAGCTAAAGGAATGGATAAACATACAAACCAGTGTCTGACTTCAAACCCAATGTTCATTCCATTTCAGAAAACCTCTTTCTCCAACTTCATTAAATTGTACTGTGAAAGAAAATGCCCATGGGTACTGAATTGAGGTTGAAGAAGGGATAAAGTGTGCCAAATTTTTACTGAAAAATTATACTTTTAAAATGTTAAAAATACCAATAAAATGGCAAATATTATCTTACCTAGAGCAGGACCATTTAAGAGAAGGCTGCTTCAATACTTATACTATTTAATCAGATTTCAAGAAAAACTATTGCAGTTTCTAGGAGGTCATGATAACATTTTCTATTCTTAGAAATAAAGGACATTTGGTTTTTGGAAATCAAGCCACAGATATAGTTTTATTTATAAATACAGTCTTTAAAATGTGCTCTGCATCTGACACAGGTTCAGGTAAATTCTTCAGATGATTATATATATATATGGCAAAGGACAAGAAGCAATTAAAATTCTGATCCTTTGATTTTTGACAGGAATTTAAGTTATAATCTCTATATACTATAATCTTTAAAAGATGAAGCAATTCTAGGAATTTGAAAGATAGCCAAGTTAGTAAAATACTTGCCTCATAAGGACCTCAGTTTGATCCCTAGTATCCATGTAAAAAAAAAGTCAGGCATTGCACCCATTGTAATACCAGTGCTGGGGAGGTAGAGTTGGGAGAATCCCTATAGCTCACTGACTAGCCAGTCCAGTTTAATTGGAGAACTCCAAGCCAGTGAAAGATTCTATCACAGAAAGAGGTGGACATTATTTCTGAGAATCACACCCAAGCTTTTCACTGGGACTGCACAGACAAACATAAATAAATAATTAATAAATGTGAAAAGATATTTAAAAGAAATGAAACTAAAATAAAAGTGTTCCAAAACTAATATGTCTCCTTCAGTTATTCACATGTTTGGGAATGTGAATGTGGATATAATGGAAATCTAAATGTACAGGGTTTTTTTTTTGAATTTTTGAGGCAGGATCTCCCTCAAGCCTAATCTAAGGGTGGTTTCAAACTCATGTCCATCTTTTTACCTCTGCCTCCCAAGTGCTGGGATTAAAGGTGTGCGCCACCATGCCTGGTAAATGTACTTTAAAAAAAAACTTTTTATTGATAGCTTCCATAATTATAGAACATTAACCATTATGATTTCCTCCCCATCCTCCCTCATATGTCTTCCCCCCTCAATTAGCCTCTATTTTGTTTCAGTGTCATCATCTTTTCCTCCTGTTTTGTGTAGGTTTTATCAGGCACAGCGAAGTCATGAATATCAAGGCTATTTTGTGTCTGGAAGTTTGCATTGTAAGCAGTCCTTCCCTTCCTTTGGCTCTTACAGTCTTTCCACCACCTCTTCCACAATAGACCCTGAGCCTAGGGATGTGTGACAGAGATGTCCCAGTTCCAAACACTCTACTGTTGTTTTTTCTCAGCATTATGGTGTCTTTTGTGTTACCCAGTGTTCACCACCATCTGAAAAAGAGAAGCTTCTCAAGCCAAAAGTGAGAGTAGCATTATTATATGGGTATGCTCATTAAAAAAAAACACGTGCTTGTAAAATGTATGTATTTAGCCAGACAACAGCAGATATTACTCCCCTAGGGCTCATGACCTTCACCACTATAGGATTTTTACTAGGTCTCCTCCTGTGAAATGGATCTCCAGTACAATTAGAGAGCAATTGGTTTCACCCTTAATAGACTCATAATAGACATGCCACTATTGCCCCACTTGGCACATTTGGCCTGGCTGGCTTGTCTTAAGACTTGCAAGATCCACTGCTGTTCACCACCATTGATGGCTTCTCTCTCCAATAGGGCTGCATGCAGCATAGCTTTTTCTAGTTTTCTGTCAGCTGGTTAACAGGGAGGAGGTTTCCAGCTTGATTTCTCAATGACTTGTAGCCCTAGTATATGTGGTCTTCAGCAATAGGGTCTTACCGTCTCATTCTGGAGGGCGATCAAGAGCCTTGGCAATGGCATGTAATGTTTTGGGGACCTCAGGAATCTCCCTGGCCAACAACTCATGGGTGGGTATCCTATTCCTGGCACTGAAGTTTTTCTAGTAACAATCTATGGCTACTGGGTGTGCCATTATATGAGAGAGAACATGCAGCATTTGGCTTTCTGGGCCTGCATTACCTCACTTAGAATGATCCTTTCCACTTCCATCTATTTCCCTGCAAATTTCTTAATTTAATTTTTCTTTACCACTGAATAATATACTCCATTTTATAGATGTGCCACATCTTCAGTATCCATTCATCAGTTGAGGACATCTAGGTTCCATTTCCTAGCTAGTGTAAATAGAGCCACAATAAACATGGGTGAGCAAGTATCTTGATGGTAGTGACTAGAGCCATTAGGATATATGCCAAGGAGTGGTAGAGCTGGGTCATATGATAAATCTGTTTTCAGCTATCTCAAGAACCTCCACATTGCTTTCCACAATGGCTGTACCAGTTTACATTCCCACCAACAGTGTAAAAGAGTTCCTATTTTTCCACATCTTTGCCAGCATTTATTGTCATTTGTTTTCTTGATGGTAGCCATTCTGACTGGACTGAGATGGAATCTCAAAGTAGTTTTAATTTGAATTTCCCTGATTAAGGAGGTAGAACGTGTTTGTAGATGTTTATAGCCCATATGTATATTTTTTCTTGAGCATTTTTCATTCAGTTTGGTAGCCTTTTTTCATTGGATTGTTTGATTTCTTATTATTTAGTTTTTTTCAGTTCTTTGTAAATCCTGCATATTAATCCTCTGTCAGATGTATAGCTGGCAAAGATTTTTTTTATCCCATTGGATAGGTTGCCTCTTTCCTCTGTTTACAGTGACTTTTGCTATACAAAACCTTTTTAATTTCTCAAGGTCCCAATTGTTGATTAGTGGTTTTACTTCCTGAGCAACTAGAGTTATGTTCAGAAAGTCTTGTCTAGGCCAAAATGTTGAAGTGTTTCCCCTACTTTTCTTCTAGCAGTTTTAGAGTTTCAGGTCTGTTATTAAGGTCATTGATCCATTTGGACTACATTCTTGTGCATGGAGAGAAATAAGGATCTATTTTCATCAGTCTACATATAGATATCCAGTTTCCCCAGCACCATTTGTTAAAGAGGCTGTCTTTTCTCCAGTGAATATTTTTGTCCTTTTTGTCAATAATCAGATGGTTGTAACTGACTGGGTTTGCATCAGAGCCCTTTATTCTGTCCCATTGATTTACGTGTCTGTTTTTGTGCCAGTACCATGCTGCTTTTGTTACTGTGGCTCTGTAATATATCTTGAAATCAGGTTTGGTGATATCACCAACCTTATTTTTGTTGCCTAGGACTGTTTGGGTTATTCAAGTTGTTTTGTGATTCCAAATGAATTTTATGATTTTTTTTCTATTTTGTTAGAATTTTTATGGGGATTGCATTAAATGTGTAGATTATTTCTGGTAAAACCGACATTTTCATGATATTTATTCTTCCAATATAAAAAATGGGATGTCTTTCCATTTCCTAGTGTCTTCTGCAATTTCTGTCTTCAGTGTTTTAAAGTTTTCATTGTAGAGATCCTTCACTTCCTTGGTTAGGTTCATTCCAAGGTACCTCATTTATTTAATTTTTCTGAGGAAATTGTGAATCAGAGTATTTCCTTGATTTCATCCTCAGCCCATTTGTTGTTTGTATGTAGGAAGGCTACTGATTTCTGTGTGTTGATTTTGTGTCCTGCTACATGGATAAAAGTGTTTATCAGCTCTAACAGTTTGCTGATAGAGTCTTTAGGGTCCCTTGTGTATAGAATCATATCATCTGCAAATAATGATAATTTGATCTCTTCCTTTCCAATTTGTACCCCTTTGATTTGTGTCTCTTGCCTTATTGATATAACTATATTAAATAAAAGTTGGGATGGTAGACACCCTTGTCTTGTTCCTGATTTTAGTAGAAATGCTTCAAGTTTTTCCCCATTTAGTAATGAAGTTGGCTATAGGTTTGTTATAAATGGCCTTTATTATGTTGAGATACATTCCTTCTATTCCCACTTTCTTTAGGACTTTTACCATGAAGGGATGCTGGATTTTGTCAAATGTCATTTCTGTATCTATTGAGATGATCAAGTGATTTTTGTGCTTCAGTCCATTTATATAGCATATTATTATTACATTTATCAATTTGAATATGTTAAACCATCCCTGGATCTCTGGGATAAAACTTACCTGGTTGGGATGAATGATCTTTTTCATGAAAACTTATATTCTGTTTGCCACTATTTTGTTGAGAATTTTTGCATCTATATTCATGAGCGAGTTAGGTCTGTAATTTTCCTTTTTTGTTCTGTCTTTGTTGGGTTTTGCTGGCTTCGTAAAAGGAGTTTGGTGGTATTCCTTCCTGCTCTATTTTGTGGGAAAGTTTGAGAACCATTGGTTTGAGTTCTTCAGTGAATGTCTGGTAGAATTCAGCAGTAAATTCATCTGGGCCTGGACTCCTTTTAGTACGGACACTTTTTTTTTTTTATAACTGCTTGGCTCTCCATGCCTGTTATAGGTCGGTTTAAATGGTTTATCTCAATTTAATTTTGGTAGGTCATATACATCAAGGAAACCATCTGTTTCTTTCAGATTATCAAACTTGGTGGTGTACATGTTCTTAAAGTATGTCCTTATGATTTTCTGAATTTCATTGGTATGTGTTGTAATGGTGCCATTTTCATCTATAATTTTATTTGTGTCTCTTCTCTTTTTTTTTTGGTCAGATTTACTAAGGGTTTCTCGATATTATTTATTCTTTCAAAGAACCAACTCTTTGTTTCATTGATTCTTTGTAATTTTTTGTTTCTATTTCATTAATTTCCTCCCTGTTTTTTTATTATTTCTTCTTGTGTGCTGATTTTCTGTTTGTCTTGTTCTTCTTTTTCCAAGGCCTTAAGGTGAAGAATTAAGTTGTTTACCTGTGACCTTTCTAGTGTCTTAATATAGGCACTTAAAGCTATAAATGTCCTTCTAAGGACTGCATTCATGATGTCTCAAAGGTTTTGACATGTGCTTTCCTTTTCATTTGAGTCTGTGAAGTTTTTCATTTCCTTCTTAATTTCTTCAATAACTTATTCATCATTCAGTAATGTACTGTTTAATTACCATGAATTTGTGTATGTTCCAAAGGTTCTCCTGCTGTTGATTTGTGGTTTGATCCTGTTGTGATCAAATATAGTACAAGGAATTATTTCAATTTTCCTGAAATTGTTAAGATTTGCTTAATGTCCTAACATATAGTCTATATTAGGGAATGTTACATGTGCTGCTGAAAAGAATGTGTATTTTGTAGCATTTGTATGAAAAGTTCTGTAGATGTCTGTTAGGTCCATTTGTTTTATAGTGTCATTTAATCCAGATAATTCTCTGTTTATTTTTTTTTCTGGGATGACCTGTCAGTAGGTGAGAGTGGGGTGTTGAAGTCTCCCATTACAGTTGTGTTTGATTATCTGTGACCTCAATTATAGTAGTGTTTGTTTAATGAGATTGGGAGCACCTGTGTTTGGAGCATATATATTTAGAATAGTAATGTCCTCCTGTTGAATAATCCTTTACTCAATATTCAATGATTTTCCTTATCTTTTTTGACAAGTGTTGGTTTGAAGTCTATCCTGTCCGATATTACAATAGCAATATCTGCTTGTTTCATATGCCTGTTTGCTTGAAATACTGTTTTCCATCCTTTCACCCCAAGGAGGTGTCTATCTTTTACAGAGAGGTGCATTTCTTGGAGGCAACAAATAGAAGAATCCTGCCTTTTAACCCAGTATATAAGTCTGTCTTTATGTCAGAGCAGTGAGGCCATGTTAAGAATTATTATTGAAAGGTTTCTATTTATTCTTGCCATTTCTTGCTTTTGAAGTTTTTTTTTCTGTTTTTCCTTTACTCTCTTATATTACCTATTACTTAAATATGGTTTATTTATTCCTATTTTCTCATGTGTGGGCTTTTCTTTTTCTTCAGTCTGAAGAAATTCTTCAAGTAATTGGCTTTGTAGATGTATGTTCCTTTCACTTTTCATTGTTGTGGAAAGGCCTTATTTCTCCTTTAATTGAAATGGAGAGCTTTGTTAGACATAATAAACCTCATTGGCTACAATACTGCCACTGTGCAAAGCTTTTGCTGGATATAATAATGTTGGCTGACAGTTGTTTTATTTCAAAACTTGGAATACATCCCCCCAAGCCCTTCTGGCTTTTAAGGTTTCTGTTGAGTAATCTTTAGTTATTCTAATGGGCTTGACTTTTTAAATTACCTGCTGCTTCTCTCTTACTGCCTTCACAATATTTTCTTTGCTCTGAACGTTCAGTTAGTTTAATTATAATATGGTGTGTTAAGTTTCTTTCCTGGATTTGTCTGTTTGGTGTTCTAAATGCTTCCTGTAACTGTATTGGTACCACTTTCCCTATGTGGGGGAAATTCCCTTCTATGATTTTGTTGAAAACATCTCCTATGCCCTGAGAGTGAAATTCTCCTTCCACTATACCCTGGATTCGTATGTTTGATCTCTCCAGAGTGTCACAAATGTCTTGAAATTCTAAGGGTATGTGTGTTAATTCACACCCTTAATCCTATAGACTAGGAAGATGAGATTTCTGGTTTATGCTAGGATCCAAGTCAGCCTGGGACTGAGTAAGTAAGACCCTATCCCCAAGAAGACCCAAGGTAGAGACAACATGGTACTATGAATCAATAAACATGAAAGTGACAAATTTCCTTCTAAAACCCTGCCTATTGAGAATGGTAATGCCTACCAGAGGTGTATCAATCAACTCTAGATGACTCTATTATCTATGGAGATGGTCTCTGGTCTTATGCAAGCTGAGTATAAGACTGGCTCTCAGTTGGCTGTGGGCTGGCTGGATCATGAATCTGCTGTTTAGATCAGCTGTGTTGGGTGCTGTGTGGCTCTGGGTGTTTTGGCTCCAGTGGCTGCCGCTGCTAGTCCAAGGACAGGGTAAGTGGAGAATTTTTCTCCCAGTGGCTCAGCTCGTGCTGACTCGGGCAGGTTCCCGGGGAGTGTAGCAACTCTGGTCTGAACACAGGCATAGCTGGGGCTGTCCATTCCAGCTAATCACATGGCAGTGGTTGCCAGAAGCCCCAAGTCTCTCCTGTTTCTCCACTGAGGCTGCAAGATAAACAAGAGAACTATCACCAGAGCAAGCCAGATAACCCATGAAAGGTCAGTGGAGACAGACATTACTGATACCCAACACAACCCAAAACAGAAGTCCAGATACACTTAAGATCTCAACTCACCCACCATGACTAAGGGGACTGAGTGGAAGGGGGCAGAAAAAAATGTAGGAGCCATGGTAGGGGAGAATATCTGGAGACATTGGCCCCTCAGCAACAATACACAATGGGGGTAAAAAAAAAACTGGCTACCTCTGGTGCCCCTCATAAGTCTCTAGCCCAAGGACAGATCCAGTATGGCACCAAGGAGGGCCCACAGTGAGTTGGGGACATAGAGGAGGAAAATGGGGGTACTATCACAAGATTTGCTCATACAATGTATCTAATTACTGATAATAAAGATTTTTTAAAATTCCCCTGCACCTTTGCTTTTTGGTAGAAGTGTGTGTTTTGCAGTCTGTCTGCCTTCTTTCCCTGTCCAAGTTGCTTCAGCATGGCTACACCATTTCCATCTTAATCACAAGTCCCTAGGAGTGCCATATGTATTTTTTAACATTTATTATCAATAATTAGTTACATTATATGAGCAAATCTTGCACTGGTACCCCCATTTCCCTCTTCCCTGTCCTCAGCCCACTGGGGGCCCTCCTAGGTGGGTATACTGGATCAGTCAATGGGGTAAGGTGTTATGGATTATACAAGAGGTAGCCAGTTTTTTTTCCTTTGTATATTGTTGCTGAGGGGGGCAATTCATCTAGATTATATGAAAGTATACCTGCATCTTATATTCTTTTTCACTGATCTACATGTGTGTTTTGTGCCAGCAAGGTGCTGTTTTTATTAACATCATACTATAGTTTAGCATGAAGTCAAGTAAAGTGATACCTCCATCAGTAATCCTCTTGCTGAGGACATATTTGGAAGACTTTTTGCTTTCAGATGAATTTTAAAATTGTTTTCTATATTTTTGTGAAGAATGTAGATGGAACTGTGATTGGAATTACATTGAATCTATAAATTTCTTTTAGTAGGATGGCAATTTTCATGTTATTTACTCTTCTAATCTATGAACATGAGAGATCTTTCTATCTTCTGGAATCTTCCTCAGTTTCTTTCTTCAGTCTTTTAAAGTTTTCATTGTGTATGTCTTTCACTTCCATGTTTAGGGATATTCTGAGATATTTTATTTTTGCATCAATTCTTAACGGGACTATTTCCCTGATTTCTTTTTCAGTATGTTTGTCATTGGTATCTAGAAAAATTACTGATTTTGTAAATTAATTTTGTGTTGTGCTACTTTGTTGAAAGCTTATCAGCTCTAGGAGTTTTCTGGTGGAGTCTTTAGACTTTCTTACATATAGAATCATATCATCTGCAAATAAAAACAGTTTGATTTTTTTCCTTTCTTATTTGTATTGCTCTAATTTTTTCCTCTTGTCATATGACTCCAAGTAAGATTTCAAGTATTATCTTAAATAGAAGTGGGGAGATTGGACACCCTGGTCTTGTTCCAGATCTCTGTGGAAATGCTTCAAGTTGTTCTTCTCCATTTAGTATGCCACTGGCTTTAGATTTTTCATATATGGACTTTACTATACTTAGAAATGATCCCTCCATCCCTAGTCTCTCCAAATGTTTTAGCATGCAGTTATATTGTATTTTGTCAAAGCTTTTTATGCATGTATGAAGATAATTGTGTGACTTCTGTCCTCAAGCCTGTTTATGTGCGCATATTACATTTACTGATTTATGTTGAACCATCCCTGCATTCCTGGCATAGAAACTACTTGATCAAGGTGGGTGATGTTTTCAATGTGTTCTTGAATCTGATTTGGTAGTATTTTATTGAGAATTTTTGATGATTATGTTCATCAAGAATATTGGTCTATAGTTTTCTTTTGTTGTCATTGTCTGGCTTTGCTATTAGTATAGTGCTGGCTGCAGAGAAGGAGTTAGGGAGCATTCTCTCCTTCTCAACTTTATGAAATAACTTGAGAAACAGTGGTTTAACATCCTACATAAAGGTTTGGCATAATTCTGCAGTGAACCCATGTGATCCTGGACTTTTTTAGTTGGGAGCTTTTTGATTACTGCTTCAATCTCATTACTTGTTATAGCTATATTTAAATTCTATCTCCTCCAGTTTAACTTTGGTAGATCATATGTGTCAAGAATATGCCCACTTCATCTAAATTTTCCAGTTTGGTTGAATATAGTTTTTTTGAAATAGGACTGAGCTGTTTGTTGGTCATGGAGACCCAAGTGGTCCCCAAAACAATGCCGACCATTGCCAAAGCACGTCATTATCTACCAGAGCTAAAAGGTAAGACCCTACTGTTGAAAACGCCACAGGCTCCTGTCACAGGATATTGAGAGACCACATCGGAACTGAGAGGAAACCCAGTCCTGTCCTAGCAGACCTTCATGGCACAGGAAAGTGCTATGGAACCTGCTGGGGGATAAAGATCACCAAGAGCATAAATAAGCAGGGGATTCTGCAAACTACACAATCAATCAGCCAGAAAAGAAGTTCACAACTGTGCAATAGTGACACATAGGCCCTGGGGAAAACCAACTATCCTCTGATTGGGTGTGAGAAACAACTCAAAGCAGAAGCCTGCACAGTACAGAGACTGAAGCACTAAATCAGACTGCTAATAGACCCACCTCGTCGCAAAAAATGTTGCAGAAGATGGGGCAGGAAGTTTGTAAGAGCAGCACAGACCATAGAAATTTCCTGAGACAGCCCCTACATCTCACAGAGATTTATTGAGGCCTTAATTGCCCCACACTGAATATCAATAACCTCACTGAGGAGAACTGTCAGGGAAAGTGGGTTCAGGGAAGAAGGGATACAAGACGATAACATTTGTAAGTTCCTCTTTATTTATTGGTACTTTTTGTTGGTTGGTTATTTATTTATTTATTTTGGTTCTTTTGAGATAGAGTTTCACTGTATCCCAGGCTGATTTCAAACTCACAGTGATCCTCCCACCTCAGCCATCTGAGTTCTAGAATTAAAGGTGTTTGCTACCACAGCTGGCTCATTGGTATCTGTTGTATTATCTCCTTTTCCTCTGTATTTTTTTTCAATTAGAGTCTTTTCTCTCTTTTGTTTGGTGAGTTTGTGTAGTGAGCCGTTCCTGTGAGGTAAGGGGGCAGGGCTGCCCGGCCCTGGTTTATGCTCACCACCCCCACGGAGGAGAATGTCCAGTGGAAAAACAACTCCTTGTATGGAAATGGCTTAATGCCTGGCATGCTTCTGTGTATGTGGACCAATTATAAATATATACGTGTGTTATGCTGATAGGTTGTAGTATGACTTAAAAATTCCTACACATCCTGAGAAGAGAAGAGACAAAGAAAAATTGTAACTCAAGGTTTCCTGAATAAACTGCTGTAGAGAAGAACTCGTGGTCGTGTCCTTTCTTGCTGGTCAAGCTGGGATGCAACAAGTTTGGATAAAAGTTTGTTGATTTTTGCTTATCTTTTCAAAGAACCAACAACTCTTTGTCAATTCTTTTATTTTCTTAATTTATTTTTCATTGAATTTTTTTTTAACCCTGATCTTGATTATTTCTTTCTGTCTTGTACTTTTAGGTTTGGTTTGTTCTTATTTTTCTAAAGCCTTCAGGTTGCTCATTAGGTTATTTGAGATCTTTCTATTTTTAAAAAAAATATTTTATTTTGTTATTTGAGTGAGAGAAAGAGAAGAGGTAGATAGAGAGAGAATGCACACACCAGGGCCTCTAGCCACTGCAAAAAGAACTCTAGACATATGCACCACTTTGTCCATCTGGCTTTACATGGGTACTGGGGAATCAAACTCAGATCCTTCTGCTTTGCAGGAAAGTACCTTAATGGCTGAACAATCTCTCCAGCCTGGGATATTTCTATTTTTGTAAGGTAGTCAGTTATAGCTATAAACTTTCTTCTTAGGTCTGCTTACAATTTGCACCATAGGTTTTGGCATGTCATGTTTTCAATTTCATTCAGATCTAGGAAAATTTTTAATCCCTTCTTGATTTCTTCAACAACTCATTTATTGTTCAACAGTATGTTGTTCAATCACTAGGACTTAGTGTATTCTGTAGTTTCTGTTTCGGTAATTTCTAGTTTTAATTGCATTGTGGTAGGATAGAACACAAGCAATTAATTTCAGTCTTCTTAAATTTGTTGGGACATGCTTTGTGCCTTCTTATGTGATATGTTTTAGAGAATGTTCCATGGGCTGCTGAGAAGAATGTCGTGTTTGGATAGAGTGTTCCATAATTATATCTTAGGTCTATTTGATCTACAGTGTCTTTTAACTCCATTTTTCTCTGTTTATTTTCTGTCTAGATGATATGTCAATGAGTGATAGTTGGGTATTGAACTCACCTGTTATTATTGCATAAGGATTTATCTGTCTTTGTGCTCACTGTTCTTTGTTTTGCTTTGTGGTGCTCAAGGTTGTGTTTTGGAGGTACTTAGTACTGCTTTATAGGCAAGGAAGATGTTATGGCCTCAGTTTGGTTTCCACTAAGAGCCAACATACACTTGGTACTCTGCCCAAGGAAGAGGTCTTTGGTGGCCCCTGCTTTGTGGAGTAAGGGTTGTTAAAGGGTATCTGGGTGCTGAAACTTTATTTAGGATCTAGCTCTAATGATTGGCAGCAATGACATCAAGGAGTTAACAGGACTCCTGAGGAGTTTCCAAGAGATATAATAGAATGTTGGACCAAATTCCTATGCCACCTAGTATGTGCTCTTGTGGGTTGGAGGGAAGAAGATTTGCACAGATCCATATCAGGTCTGGATCACAATGGTGGGTGGTGTCATTGCAGAGGATTTGCACTTGACCTGGACAGGTATACTGCACCTTGTCACAATGGTGGATGGTGGATGAATTTGCAGAATTTGGTGGAGGGATGAAGCAGTGGAAGGGAGAGAATTCACACACTTCAGAAATCTTTCTGACCTCAGTCTACTAATACCAGAGGGAAGGGTGAATGTGGGTATATGATGAGGCAGGGAGGATATGTGCTCCTCACAAACCTGTTGGTTGCCCCAGAAAAGTGTCCCAAGAGAAGGATACACATGGGTGAAAGCTCTTACAAAACTTTGCATTAACAATTTTCATAAATGTTTATAAATAGGTGGGTCATTTGATAGATCTATTTTTAGCTTTTTGAAAAAACTTCACATTTATTTCCATAATGGAAAATCAGTTCACATTCCCACCAAGAGTAAATAAGGGTTCCTTTTTGCCTATACCTTCCAGAGCACTTATTTCATTTGATTTTTTTGGTGATAATCCTTTTGATGGCTAAGAATTTTAAGCACTTTAAAAAATGTTTTGGCCATTTGTAGTTCTTATTTTGAGAACTCCCTATTTAGTTCCATATCCCATATTTTTAAATCTCTAAGTAGAACTCTGTATGGATACATCATGTGTTGGTACTATTTCTCTCCTCCCTGTCCCCATTCCACTGAGGGCCTCCACAGTGGGATTGTTGGTATTCACCATGGGATTGTGGGTTATGAGATGTGAAAGCATCAGTTAGTCATTGTGTGTGGGGGCAGTGCCTCTGATATTTCCTCCCACAATAGCTCTTATAGTGTTTCCACTCACTCTTCCTCAAAAATCCTTGAGCTGTGGTGGCTGTGTTTTAAGTCTACTATAGTCTTGAGCTCTTAGCAGCCTCTGGATTTCTGCTTTGGTACATTTTGAGTATCCTCCTTGTCTGTCTCCATCACCCTGGGGCCGGTTGTCAGGCTTGCCATGGAAGCAGCACTTTTGCTCATCTTGCCAATTCCTCTGTGGTTACACTTTAGCCCTAAATGATTGTGAGAAGTGGTTCATCTCCTGCTAGGGAATCAACTATTTTTTCTTGTTTTGTTGATAGAATTTGGTTGGCCTTTGTTCTTGTTGCCTTCTGAAAAACAAAAACAGATTCTCCAACAAAGAATGAGACCAGGATAGGTTAAAGAAGATAGATTGTTAATTTAGAGAGATTTTGATGGGTATAGCCTTTCTTTTGGCCCAAGACTAGTGGGAGCTTCTCATTGGAATCCATGATCTTGGTCTCCATGGTATTCTAACTCAGTTCCCAGTTCTCAGTTCCCATGGGTTTATTTCCACTGAGCAGATATCTTAGCCAATCAGAGAGCCATTAGTTACCCACCTAGATGGAGGGCCACAATTGCACAGGTGTGTACATGTTCTCATACTAGTTGCTTCTCTATAGCAGTGTCCCCTGCTTGCTCACAACATTCTTGGCTATTTTCCCTTTCCAACACCCATCTGGGAACTGGCTTCCTTGCAGATTCCAGCAGGATCTTTCGATGTTCTGTGTCAGCAGCATGAGGTGTCTTCAGCAATAGGATCTAACCTTTCACCTCAGGTAGGTAATAAAATGCTTTCACAGAAGTCTGTTCTTTTTTAAACTTTTTAATGACAGCTTCCATAATTATAGACAATAAACCATTGTGATTCCCTCCCCAACCACCCTCATATCTCTTCCCCTGCTCAATTAGTGTCTGTTTTGGTGTCATCATCTTTTCCTCCTACTTTGTGTAGGTATTATCAGGAACTGCAAGGTCATGAATATCAAGGCCATTTTGTGTCTGGAAGTTTGCATTGTAAGCAGTTCTACTCTTCCTTTGGCTCTACAATCTTTTGGCCACTTCTTTCACAACAGACCCTGAGACTCAGGAAGTGTGATAGAGATGACCCAGTGCTGAACACTCCATTGTCATTTCTTTTCAGCACTATGGTGTCTTTTGAGTTATTCCAGTGGTCACGATCATCTGAAAAAGAGAAGCTTCTGTATCCCAAAGTGAAAGTAGTTTATTAGATGGGTATTGTCATTTTTAAAAAGTGCTTATAAAGCAGTTTGGTTGGTAAAAGATAATTATTTAGCCAGACAACAGCAAGTATTACTCCCATTGGGCTCATGACCTCCCCTACCACAGGTTTTTGACTAGGTCTTCAGTACTAGTCATGTATTCCCTTCCCTGGAGCAGGTCTCCAGTCCAATTAGAGAGCAATTGGTTTCCCCCACAATAGATGCGCCACTACTGCAACAGTTGACACATTTGTCCTGGCTGACCAGTCTAAGGCTTACAAAGTTCACTGCTGTTTACTACTGTTGATGACTTATCTCTCTCATAGGGCTTGTTTTGGGGACCTCATAGGTCTTTGTAATCAACAGCTCAATATGGGTTGTAACCAATGTCTAGTACTGGGAGTTATAAGCCAGAGTCAAATGTTTCAGGGTTAGGACCCTCTCCAGGGCCCTTCTTATCAGACAACTCCTCCATGCTCCTATTGAGGGTTATATCTTTTAGTCTGCTATCCAGGAGGAAGATTTCTATGGTACCAATTCATCTTGAATTTGGTTTTATGTATATCTCCCCCAACCCTCCAATTCTCTTTCCCCAAGCTCTTCTATCCCTCTTATCTGTCCCTCGAATTGCTTGTCAGGTATGCCTGTAACTCAAGCTGTTCCAGTTTAGAAACCACAAATGAGGGGGAACATATGGCATTTGTCTTTCTGTGCTTGTGTGAATTCGCTTAGTATGATCTATTATAAGTCCATCCATTTTCCTACAAATTTCTTTATATCATTTTTCCTTACTGCTGTGTAGGATTCCATTGTATATATGTTCCACATCTTCATTATTCATTTGTCAAATGATGGGCATCTGGTTTGATTCCAGTTCCTAGCTATTGTGAATTAAGAAGCTATAAACATGGTTGAGCAAATATCTGCAGTGAAGAGTGGAGTCTTTTGGGTAGATGCCCAGTAGAGAAACAGCTGGGTCAGTTGATACTTCTAGTTTCAGCTTTTTCAGGACTCTTCATATTGATTTCTATAGTGGTTGTATTGGTTATACAAGTTTGCACTCCCACCAGCACTGATTGAAGGTTCTTCTTTTGAGTTCTTTAAAAAATATTTTTGGCCATTTATATTTCATATTTTGAGAACTCCCTATTTAATTGCATATGGCATTTTTATTGGGTTGTTTTATTTCTTATTATTTAGTTATTTTGAGTTCTGGATATATTCTAGATATAATCTGTCAGATGGACAGGTGGCAATTTTTTCACATTCTGTAGTCTGCTGCTTTGTTTGACTAACAATTTCCTTTGTTATAAAAATAAGCTTTTTAATTTCATGAGGTCACATTTGTTGATTGTTGGCCTTATTTCTGAACAACGTGTTTCTTACTCATGAAGTTCTTACCTATGCCTATAACTTGAACTCATTCCTCTGCTTTTCCTTTATCAGTTACAGAATTCCAGTATTCGGTTAAGGTCCTCAATCCATCTGGAGTTTGTATCAGTAACATTCTCATAGCTGGGACAAAATCCCAACCAGAAGTAGCTTAAGGAAGAAAAGGGTTTATTTCAGCTTATAGTTTAGAAGGAAAGTTTCATCATAGCAGGAGTAGTCAGCTGGTATCACATCTTCATATGAGCAAGAAGGAACTCGAGAAACCTGAGTGTGGCAAGCAGAGCTGGGCTTTAATACCTCAAGGCCCACCCCCACGATACACTTCCTCTAGTAAGGCTCCACCTCACAATGGCTCCACAACCTTCCTAATTGGGTTTTATTGAGACAGGATCTCAATATATAGCCCATGGTTGTCTTTGAATTTACAATCCTTTGGTTTGGTCTCGTAAGTGCTATGTTTATAGACATGTGCCACCACACCTGGTACTATCTTATCTTTTGGTAATGGTTAGCCCTGGTATAATATGAAAAATACTGATATTAGTTAGTATCCTTCTCCAAATATCAAAGAAACATATGTATTTTTCGTTAAAATAGGTGTAGTCAATTGTTAAGGCTACATTTTTTTAATAATAGAGAAACTCTTTTCTTTTCATATATATTAAATTGTTTCACCTAAACATTATTTGAATTTTTGCAGATCAATTTTTTTACATACTGAGGTACTCATTTGATTTTCCTCTTTAATACCTGTAATGAGGTAAAGTTTATTTATATATACATATACATATGTATATATATATATATAAATTTTTTTTGGTAGGGTCTCACTCTAGTACAGGCTGACCTGGAATTCACTATGTAGTCTCAGGGAGGCCTTGAACTCATGGCAATCCTCCTACCTCTTATTGATATATTTTATAGTATCAAGTCTACCTTTCATTAACAAACTAGAATAATTTGATTGGGATATAGCTTCTTCTGTATTGCTAGATTTGGTGTGCTAATATTTTAAAGGTACCTGTATAAGCCATATTGTTCTTTCCTTATATTTTGTCTGAAGGAAAAAAATGTGAATAAAAGAAGTCCAAATTGATTATGCCCTTAGATAGTTCCCATTCTTCTGTGTATTGACCCACACCAGGAAAGCATTATTAGCTATTTAACTATGCTCCCATTCTTTTACTGGTTTGTTTTGTTGTGTGGCCATTGATGTCTCATAAATAATTACCTTTTAAATGCATCCCTTGTGCCCTCCTTCCACTGTAGCCTCTGTTCCATTCTCACACTACATATGTCCTTTTGCATCCCCCCTCACAGCAACTCTCCTTATCCTCTTGTCATCTAGTTCTAAACACAGGCATCAAAAGTCCTTTCTAAAAGTAGCATCCTGAATTCTTTCTCTGACATTTCCCCTATCTTAGCAGTCTTTGGTTTCTATTATAGAGAAGTTGAGAGGGCTGGAAATGGATCTTGGTGAGTTGTTATCTTGTATTCTTTATGTTTTTGTTGTATTTTTCATATCTGTTGAACTGGAGGTGTCTTCCAGGCTTAGCTTTCCCCCTTTCCCAAACTCTAACTGGTTGTTTAATTATCTTTGTGACCTCCAAAAGGTCACCTCACTAGTTATTGCATTTCTTCCAGATACCTAGATGAAGTCATAGTCGTGCTCCTCACTTCTTCATCAGCAATCCTGGTTTTATGTAGGCGTATAAACTTTAGTATAACAATTATAACCCCACTTTGTTACAGAGACAGCAATGTGAGGTTACTGGTTACAGGAGTGATCCATATAGTTTTGTAGAGAAATTGATAGCAATCTTTAAGTAGTGAAATGAAAAAGGGAGGAGGAAAGAAGGGAAATAGTATGAGGTGGAATGTATATGAGTGAGAGATATAAGAGATAATAGTGAGACTATTTTACATGAAAAATATAGAGGGAGAAAGTTTTTCCCCTCTATAAATATAATATAGATGTTTGTAATATAGATGTTTCACATAATAGGTTAACAATTATTGTACAAAGTTTCAAATAACTGTAGAAATAACCAATTATAAAGAGAAATTAAACTGCTGACATATTAGAAAACAAAAACAGATGTCACAAGCATAGAAAAGAAAATACATACATACAATCCAACCATAGCAGAACCTGGTAAATTCAGGTGTAGAGGATGAATACTACTTTATGTTCAGAGGTAGAGTCAGGGAGGGTCCTAAACTCAGCCCACTGGGCAGAGCCTTGTCCTGTATGAGGTCCAGACCTGTTCCTGTGTGGCCTAGTCTCTTGACAACTGGTAGACAGTGGTCAGGGCCTACTCTCATTCATTCTGGTTTGGTCCCTTATAACCAGTGGAAAGAGAACTGGGCCTAGTCCTACTAATGCTGGTCTCTACTTTCAAGTTTAATAGACTTATAGAATTAGCTTTTATTTCTTTTGAAGATTTTCAAGAAAAATTTTCCTCATAATACCAGAATAGTGTTGCTTTTTTCAGTTTTCTGTTTGCTTTTATTTCAAGAGTAATAGTGAAATCAAATTTATTGTTTTATCAGACTAATTTTTTTCTTTTTCTTTTTCTTTAAGAACTGATTGCACGGAATGCATTTTCAATACTATGTCAGGAAATAACTTTAACTGTTGAATACTAGGGAAATTTATCATAAGCTATTTATTGCACTGCTATAAGTGATTTTAAAAAAATCACTACCAAGCTATAAGAATGACTTAGTCGATTATGGAACATAATATGACAAAATGTTAAGATGCTTAACTAATATGTAATAACAAAACTACATTTGCCAGTATGTGGAAGAGAAAGGTAAAAAATGGAATTGCATATTCAGAATGGTGCCAAATATTTTTAAATATGTGTTTAAAAGACTGATAGAAAATGAGTCTAGATAATAGTCATACCTGCTTGAGGTAATGGGTTTATGAGTAATTTTCTCCTTTTTACTTATAACCAGAAGATAAGGTTTGCTTTGAAGTAGACTTAAATACTGTATTCAGTGTATCTAGGAGAGACACACAGATAGAAGAATTTGCTGTATTGGTAAAACAAATTGAAAGTAGAGGACATTCAGTATTATGTCATTTGATCATAATCTCCTCCCATTCTTTTTTCTTTTTCCTTTCTCTGTTCCTTTCCACTGAATCTTTTCTTCTTCCCAACTAGTCCCTCTTCTACTCTGCCGTAATTTTTCCCTCTGTGTGTGTGTCCCACTGAATTTAATTAGGGTTGTCTGGATAAACATGGATAGGAGTTTATACCAGAGCACATGAATTGACTAGTGGCCACACCAATACAGAAGATGTTTCCTGTTAGCTCTTCAGGGAGGGATGTGGGACTCATGTCTTCCTCCTTCATCTCTGACAGAATGCTGATGGGCCCAATGTTGTTCCATCTTTCACAGGTGATGAGTCATTATGAGCTCATAAATGTGATGGCAATGTCATGTCTAGAAGGGTTCCACCTCACTCCTCCCTATTCTCTGAATCTTACATTCTTTATGTGCCCTTCTGAAAATTGATTTTTCATGAAATAATTGACACAGGTAGTGAGATTTTTTTGTGAGCAATATTGACTTTGAAAACATTTCTTTTTCAGTATATCCTTAGCCACCCAAGACCAATTGAAATTTACTTGGAATGGATGAAGGGCTTTCAGAGATCCTCTAAAACGGTTTCTTTATATAATAATAACCCTGAGTATTTTAAGGATTTATAAAAGCTAATGGTAGAATGGTAAAAAAAAAAACCAGCAAAGAGTTTGAACAAAGACACCCTTTGAGTTGAAAAGGGTACTTCTAGGAGCCATGAATAGATGAATGAAAATCCTAGTACTGGAGGTGGGCTACCTCCCTATGAACTACTGGTTAGACAGGATCCCGAGAACCCAGAAATTGTAAAGATTATTGCCACTGCTATTTGTTTGCATACAGAACTAGTAAGTCCCTATTGCTGAGTTGTAGGACAGGGAGAAATCAGGCTGATACTAATCTGGAAGCTTCCTCCCTCCTGGATGGTTTTCATAGTCCTGAAAGGAGCAATGCAGACTTGTCCATAGAAGTAGCAACAACAATCCTGCTTGTCTATGGACTCTATGTTCCAATATGTTGGGTAAAATGAACCCTCTGATGTAATAGTGGCATGTCTTATGAGTACAACTATATTAGTTCTAAAGAAACAGAACTGATAGAATGGATAGATATTAAAAAGAGTATTTGTTTTAGACTAAGGAAGACCTATCCTAACTGTGAGTGGTACTATTCCATGGGCTTGGGGTCCTGGACTGTACAAAAAGTACAAAGCTGGCCAAGCACCAGCACCAGCACCAGCATTAGTTGCTCAATTGATTCATTATTAAAGATGCAATGTGAACAGCTGCCTCGAGCTACTGCCACCAAGCTTTCCCTGACATGACAGACTGTAACCTTGAAGTCTAAGCCAAAATGATCCCTTTCTCCCTTAAGTTGCTTTTGGTCATGTATTTGGTCACAGGATTGAAAGGTTAATCATTACATAAAATTGGTACCATGAACTGTGGCCATTTATGTGATAAACTTATGTAGTTCATGAGCTTTTGGGACTGATTTGTAAGAGAAATGTGGAAAAGCTTGGAACGTTGGGCTGGAATAACCCTTAAATATTGTAAACAGGGATTAGTGAACCACTCTTGTGGGAGCTTGAAAGATAAGAATGCTGAGAGAAACAAAGATAGCAGAGACCCAACTCATGAGGTTTCAGAGAAGAATAAGTACTCTATCAGGAACTGGGCTAAGAGGAAGTTTGTGTTACATGTGGTCAAAGTAACTGGCAACATTCTTCTCATGTTCTGGAAACTTGAATGATGCTAAACTCAAATGTAATGGACTTGTTTTTATAAAATCTCAAGAAAAAATAGCATACAAGCTGGTGCTGAGAAGACAGCTGTAATTGTTTAAACGATCAGCATCTGTATCACCAGGACCATGGGACAAACACCACGAAAACTTATAGTCTCAGAATGTGAATGGCCCAAGAGATTCTATGTGTACTATAGGCAGCAGATATGCAGATGTGAAGCCTTTCTTTTGGAGCCCAGATGTTCTCATCATGAGTCGCATATACTGGACACAGAGCTGCAGGATTTGGTGTTTGCTCTCTTGGGTTTCAATCTTGCATGGATCTAATCTTTCCTTACTATGCCCCTATTTCTCCCTTTTGGAGAAGAAATGTTTATTTTGTGCTGTCATATGTTAGAAGTATGTAACATGTGTTTTGGTTTTACAGGTCTTGAGGTTGAGAGACTGCCCTGAGTCTCAGGTGAGACTTTGGGCTTTTGAACAATGCTAGGACTGGTAAAGATGACAAATGTAAAATGCTGCTCATAGGCTCACATGTTTGAACCCTTAGTCCCCAGCTGATGGTGCTGTCTGGAAAAGTGGTAGAACCATGAGGAAGTGGAGCCTTGTTGGAGGAAGTGGGTCATTGGGACAAACCTTTAAATTTGGTAGCCAGCCTCGCTTCCTGTTTGTCTTTGTCTTCTTGCTTGCTAATGAGACCTTATGACAAGCTGGTGCCCACTTCTGCCATCATGCCTTCTCCACCATGAAACTTCCCCTAGAAACTGTGAATAATCACTTTTCTTCCATAAATTGCTTTTGGTCTGATATTTGTTCACAGGAATGAGAAAAATGATATGGAAGCTCATAGTTAAGAGATTGCTTGAGTCTCAGAAGAAGCTGAGCTTTTGAATAGTGTTGGGACTATAAAAGACTACAGGGACTTTTGAAGTTGTACTGAATATATTTTTGTATTATAAGGTGGCTGTGAGCCTATAGGGACAAGGGGTAAAAGATTATGGCTTAAAAGTGTTATGTTTAAGTGTCAAGTTAATAAGGGTTGGGCCTGTGATAAGTAATCTCTCTCTGGTTACCAACTTTATAGTATTTAAAATCAACAAGAAAACAAATCTCTTGTCATATCTATTAGGGATTATTATTATTATTTTAGATTCAGTTGAGATGGGAAGATCCACCCTACCTGCAGGTTGCACCAATCCATGGACTAAGGTCTTGGACTGTATAAACAGAGTGGGTTGGCTGAGCACAAGCACTCATTGCTCTCTGCTTCCTGATTGCAGATGCAATGTGACCAGTTGCTTCATGGTCTTGCCCCCATGGCTCCCCTGCCATGATGGACTGCAACCTCAAACTACAAGATGAAATAAATTCTTCCTTAAGTTATTTCTGGTCAGGTATTTGGCCACAGTAATTAATATGTAAGATTCAGGAAATAAATGAAACTTACAAGCCTTAAGAAGCTCAAAAAGTCATGTGTTTCAAAGCCCCTCCCCAAGGTTATAAAAGTAGTAAATAATTGCTGGGGAGAAGAGACTCTCTGGCCCCCTGAGCTGCCTGCAACTTGTGCAGGGAGGTATGAGGCTGAAGTTTGAATGAGTCATCACTCATGTTGGGGTGAGACTTTTGTTTATGCAACTGCCTTTGAATCATGTATGGCCCCATAAGTAATCCCTCACCTATGCTCATGTAAGTAACCCCAATAAACTCACTGGTTCACCATGCTAGACTTGAATGGAATCATTTCTTAATCTGATGTTAGTACCTTGTCTCATATGAATAGACATTTGTTCATGTCTCACCAGGAATATCCACTCAACAAACTGATCTGATGATGATGCTATGTGTGTATCTATACTAAAAGGGGCCAAGATAAACAGGAGAAGAGTTTTATGCCAGCTAGGATTTAAAAATAATAAAAATTTTATGGAACCCAGAAGTCCATCTGAATAGTTTTTTCTTCCAGGATAGGATGGATAGCCATAATTAAGACAGCACACAGGAAATTTAAAAACAGAATGAATTTATAAAGGCCTACATACTCCCACCCATCTTGCATTGAGGAGAAGTTCATGATAAGCTTAGAGGATTAGAAAAATTAGAAAAATAAAAAGTAGGTTGTATCTTTGTGCTCTTTTTCATCCAGGATGTCACCACTGAACATCTTATTTCTAGACTTCTCATAGTGGTAGGGGAAAAAAAACAAGAATGTTGAAGCAATTTGGAGAGTTTTTTCAATTTACCACTAAATATATGCTTAATTTCAGAGTAGTCATTACTATAAAACATTGTTTTCCTAAACATTCTTTGAACTTTCATTGAGTTCTTTTATCTATTTATTTATTTTTAATTTTTATTTATTACATATCACTATACATAACACCTTTTAGATATAAGGAAGGTTGTTCTGAGATCTCTGAAGTTTATCTGTCTTCTAGTCCACAGGGGCTTCAATGGAAGTTATTCCTATCTTAGTAGCTCAGCCTCCATAGACTGAGACAGCCGAGTACACTGACTCTATCACAATTCCTTGGCCCAAAATAACAGGGAATTGATAGAACAGAGTGATGACAAGTTTAGACTGAAGTCTGGGAAAGGTGTTCAAATTCTATCACATACTAATCATAAGACTTTGAGTCAGTAACTAGGTCTACTAAACCTTCATTTTGTTATCTGTAAAATGAGAACAGCTGTACCTGCCTTATGGAATCCACTGAATGGATTAAATGATCTAGTGGACATGAAACATTCATCAGAGTTGCTGATATGTGCTAAGTGCTTAGAGCTGAGACATTAAGACAATGGAAACACAAAGGCATAGCAATTGCCTGAGTGTTAAGGGAAGAGCTGCCTGGAAAGAGGAGGACCAGATGGAGTGAGTCAGAAAAGTTCATGGAGCAGCTGAACACAGCATCGATGATCAGATAATAGACCAGTTTGCAATATTCTCTTAAGTGCCTGTAAACACCATAGGTCTAAATAAAACCCTTTTACATTCTCTATTGTATATAATATGATATATTGTATATAATATAATGAATATAAACCTATTACATTCTCTCCAATCATGTTGTTGACTTCAGGGACAGATAGAGTTTGCTGGGAACTGAGCACCCAACTTGTTCCTTTCTTCTGAGTCCAACCCTGTGACTCCTACTCTAAAGGCTTCAACATCATTTGATGTGAGGATCAGAAATCACAGGTCTGCATGTGGAAGCTTTTGTCTCCCAGGGGTGTTCATTGAATATGAATAACACACTCTTGTGTCCAAGAAGAAAAAGGCCTTACCTAAAACTATTCCATCAGTCACACTCCCTTAGAGGCCCATATTTTTGTAATTTAAATAAGCTGTCTATAGAGGATTAGATTTAATAACTCTAATGGTGAGCAAGGGAGGGGCTGACTCTGAAGCTTTAATTGTATATACATAATCATTGGGCTATTTTCTCATTAAAACAAGATACGTCTAACCAAACCTATCCTCCCTTGATATCTAACGTTCTAAACTTTTAATGATGTCCCTTGGGCATTCGGGTCAAATTACACAAAGAGAAAAATATGCAACTTTTAAACAATGATTCATGGCACTCATAATTAATTGTCTATTTTCTCCCTTTACCAGCATAGTCCATCTATTGTTAAAAGATATTAGCTTAGATATTTTATCAGGACAAGCTGTCCTATTGGAGAATGGAGATATCAAAAAAGTTATCAACTCTGTTTGTCAGCCTTCACTGTCTAATCCATAAGCATGAGTAAAGAAGGTCCTGGAATATACCTCATCTACACTGTTACGGGATTCTGTGGTGTGGGCCAGGTTGGTGTTTTTGTTTGTTTGTTTTTGTTTTTGTTTTTCCTCTCTGGCCCGTGAATCCCAACTTTTAGATCCTTGCCCATTCCAAAAAAAGAATTGAGAAAACAGATTCTAAAAAAATATATAAAGCTGATTTAAGAAAATTGGTATCCACAAGAAAGGAGCACGTGTGCAATGGAGGAGCCTGAGCCTGGGGGAGACAATCAACAGCTATTAAATTCGGCCAAATACTCCACTCAGTGAGGGGGAACCCTTGATTGGAACAGGGGATTCAGGGCGATATGCAAAGATCACATACTCTTGGGCTACCAAGAAAAGATGCACTATGTGTGTGACTGCCAGGGAGGCTTTTAAAAATAGAAGCTAAGTAATCCAGATAGTTGTATATTTGTTAACAGATACTGACCTCATTCTCCAATGGAGATTGTGTTTGTATTTTTCAGAATACAGTGAGGGAGCTGTGGCCCATATAATCCCTACCAACCAACTGCAGGCAGAAAGCTGAGATCCTGGCATGAGATGAGTCATACGGGGGAGGATCCATATGGAACCCCACAGAGAATGATTGGATGTACAAGGGACCACAGCCATAGCCATCCAATCAACAAAAGACAAGCCAGTGTGACAGAAACCAACGAATCTCGACACAAAAACCCCTAAGCTCACAACACCATAGCAGCCTCAATACTCGCCCACCAAGACTCAGGGAACCAAGACTCAGGGAACTGAGCGGAAGAGGGGGCGGAAAGATTGTGAGAGCCCTGGTGGGGGAGAATAGCAGAGACCTGGCAACCCTCAGTAACTACACACTTGGGACATGAGAGTCCGGCTGAAGAATGAGCTATTCATGGTCCCCTACCACGAAGACTGATCCAGACGGCCCACGGAGGAGGATATCCAGCTGACTGGGATGGGGAAGGGGGGCAACAGGGAATTGGGGATAACAACTCATGGTTCGCCCACTAAACAATGTAACTCATTATGAACAATTAAAAAAATAAAGAAAATTGGTATCCAGTGAAAGGCTTGGCCAGTGGAGGGGAATTCTAAGGAATTTGAAAAGAGCCAGAGCTTAAAGAAGACACAAACACCCACATAGGAAGTGGAGCACACTTGCTAAGCCTCTCTTATAGCTTTGGGTGCAGGTGAGTCTGGGAGAGAGCTGATTGGTCTGGAATCCAGGGGCTGACCCAGAGGCTAAGCCACCTAGTTAGTGTGATAGATTGGAAAATCAGTAGGGAACGCTGTTACCATCACAGGTGAGACTAGATCAGATACTAAATTTCAGTTCTGCCCCTGAAGGCTGGGTTAAATCTTTTGGTTCTCTTTTTGGCCCTGCTCCTAGCTGACTACCTATAAAAGGAAATAACTGCCTTGTTCCTATTTCTCCCTCTTCACCCGTAAGAGTTCATGACAAGTTGTAAATGACAGTGTTGTGCTAGCCATATATAACAATGCATGTGACATTATATATTAGTAGTCTTTCATCCTTATTTCATGAATACCTGTATTTTTAGGATTCGTGTCTTTGGTATAAGTTGAAGCAGATGCTTGTAACTGCTGCCAAGTTCTCCACATCTTGGGTATTCAAAAAAGCCTCTAATGCAGCTATTTACAACTTGGTTTGTTTCCAGTATGAGCTATTTTTAATTATGTAACTATAAATATTTGTATTCTGGTGATTGTACCAACTTTGGATTTTTCATTTATTTTAGGTATATTAAGAATGGTATTGCTGGATAATATAGCTAAGTGTATGAATAATTTAGTTTTTTTAATCCCTTAAAGGTATTTTAGGAGAAAAATATCTCTAAAATTTCCAGTTTTCTAATTTTATACTCTTGAGAAATATTTTTTAATTTTTAAGAATATTATTAATTATAAACTTTCCCCTAGTGTTATCTTCATATATCTCCTCTTAAGCTTTCAGACATAAAAATTCTTAGTCTCTGACCTCATAGGTAATGTGGTGATAATACCTCCCTAATTGAATTAGTAGTATAGTTGATGATTCATTTGAATAAAATGTTAGTGAGAGACAGCATGCGTAAGAAATGGTTCATCCTCTGCAAAGATTAAGTGAAAGATGCTAGAGGCACTTTATAGAAATTTTTTACTCTATCGCCATCTGGTGGCAGCATATAAAATTTTAGAAGTAAATTCTCTAGAAGATAAATATTTAAAGATGGAATTTGTTACTTGATTGCTAATGCAAGTCCAGCATGCTATATTTCAGTGACATATCCAAACATTTGAGTCATTCTGTGTCTTCAACAGTTACCTCACACAGACCCAGTGGCATAGCCAGCTAGCAGACAATGCCCCTTCCCTGAAGCTGTCTAATTTTCTGCTCAAAAGTCTGGTTATAGAGCCATATGCCAAGTTTCAAAATATCACGAGCATCATAAGATTATAGTTTAACACATTCAAATAGGAATGTGATTTTAGGAGAATTTAAGCTGAGCTAGAACTGAAGGGGAAAGGATTCAATGGACTATAGATTCCCCTCACTAATGTATGGATTTAAGAGCAAAAAGCCAGAGTAATAATGTGGCATAATCCAATATTCATCCGACTATTCATTGAACAAATACTTGTCTAATACCTATTTTTTGCATGTGTTTAAGTGGTGTGTGTGAGTGTATGTGTGTTCATATGTGGGTGCATGTATATGAAAGTCCACAGAAACATGTGTGCATGTGGATGTCAGAGTTTAATGCTGGGGGTATTAATCACTTTCTACCTTACTTTTTCAGGTAGGGCCTCCCATTAAACTTAGAATTCACCAACAGGGTTAGACAAGCTAGCCAGCCTTTTTTTTTTTTTTTTTTTAGATTCTTCTGTTTCTTTTGCCTTCTCAGCTCCAGGATTACAGGCATGCAAAGCCATGCTCTGCCACTTGGGCCAACATGATCCAGCAGATCCGATGGTGCTTTTAGGTTCCAGTGGCTGATAGGGATGCTGTTTGGACTTTGGGAGGCCCCCATAGGTGAATCACAGCAGAGGTCCTTGAAATTTTGGAGCCAAGTTTTCTCAGCCTTCTAGAATGGACTGAAAACCAGTGGCTCACCAGGAAGCCTTCAGGCTTTTAGTGCTATATTGGGACTGCTGAGACATCCAGCCACGTGGACTGAACAGCCACCAGGTTCCTTAATTCTCGGGCCTGCAGACTGCT
Organism: Zapus hudsonius; assembly: GCA_004024765.1. Classification (NCBI taxonomy): domain Eukaryota; kingdom Metazoa; phylum Chordata; class Mammalia; order Rodentia; family Dipodidae; genus Zapus; species Zapus hudsonius. Next base: position 7,155 of record PVHP010004261.1, on the reverse strand, counting down.
ATCATTGGACTGCTATAAACTAATCGAGTAAATTTTCTTTTTAATGCAATTCATTCTATCACTTCTGTTCTTCTAGAGAACCCTGACTAATATAAGATTAGAGCTTGATGCTTGGGGTCTTACTCGTTTTCCACTTTCCTTATTTGTTTTGTTTTGTTATTCAAGGTAGGGTTTCACTCTAGCCCAGGCTGTCCTGGAACTCATTATGGAGTTTCAGGGTGGCCTCAAACTCACAGCGCTCCTCCTACCTCTGCCTCCCAAGTGCTGGGATTAAAGGGGTGCACCACCATGCCCAGTTGCCCACCTTATTTTTTGAGATAAGGTCTCTCACTGAACATTGAACTCACCACTTGGGATAGACAAGCCTGCCAGCCAGTCTTTGGGATCCTTCTGTCTCTGCCTCCTCAGCATGAGGATTGCAGGCATGCACAGCCATGCACAGCATTTTATGTGGGTGCTGGGTATCCAAACTCAGGCCCTTATCCTCACACATCAAGCACTTTGCCCACTGAGCCATCCTCAGCCCCTTAAATACTTCTTATGTAGGTCAGAAATTTTGTAGGTCAGAAACTCATGTGAATGGTTAACTGGATGTGTATTGAGTCTGGAAGCAATTATTTAGCAGTCAGTCTGGCTTTATATGTGTGATTCTTACATGATGACTTGAAAGAGATGATGTCCGAGTTCCCTGTTTGACATCCTTAAGCTGAGCAGGCAAGTCCTCTGCTGCTCCTTCTTTGGCTGAACTTGTGTATTGCAATACATACAAGACAAACTGCCCACTGGCTTGTGACATCTATGACATGTCAAGCTGCTTAATAATATTTTAAGAAAGGACAGGGGTTTGAGGTCTGAAGTACCCCATGGAGCATTTTGGAGAGTGGGTGTTCTTAGACCGTCAAGAATTGTGGACTGTGAGCCAACTCATGATACTTCTCTTAACCCAACAAAAATCATCTGGAGAGGGGAGAAATCTCTCTTCACCACCACCCAAGAAATCACATAGTCTCTACATCTAGATTCTCAGGTATCCTAACTCTGAGAGTTGTAGGGATTATCATTTATTGTGTTAGATGTTGATGAATTGTACTCTGTGGGAGTGAAAACAACTTACATCGTTATTAGTAATATTCATGAATGCCTATTTTTCTGTATCCTTCCCATATGCATCTATTTTATGTTTTAACCTAACAGTAAACTAAAGCATTATATTTGTAACTTTTTATTTATTTATGCACATGCATGTGGGGGTGTATGGGTGTGGGGGTGGTGTGTGTCGTGGTCGGTGAGTATTAAGGCTGCTTTAATGTTGTGAGCTTAGGGGGCTTTGTGTCGAAAAGTGTTGGTTTCTGTCACCCTGGTTTATCCTGTGTTGATTGAATGGCTGTGGCTGTGGGTCCCTTGTTCGTCCCGTCATTCTCTGTGGGGCTCCATATGGATCCTCCATGGTATGACTGTGGTGGCTCATCTCTTTCCAGGATCTCAGCTATCGGCCTACAGTCGGTTGGTAGGGTTAGATGGGCCACAACTCTCTCACTGCATCCTGAAAAATACAAACACAATCTCCATCGGAGAGTGAGATCAGTATAGGTTAACAAATATACACAATTCTGGATTATCTAGATTCTATTTTTAGTAGCCTCCCCATCAATTGGTCCCATAGTGCATCTTTTCTTGGGAGCCCAATAGTACAGGATCTGGTGCATATTGCACTGATTCCCAAGTTACAGTCATGGGCTTCCCCTCACTAAGTGGAATATTTGGCCGAATTTAAAAGCTGTTGATTGTCTCCCCCAGACCCAGGCTCTTCCATTGCACTAGTGCTCCTTTCTTGGTTCGCTGTTCTCTCCCAGTAGGAGGTGTGGTCAGCCTACTCATGGCCACAGTCTGTGTTTCATGCCAGTGGTCTCTGTTTACCCAGTGTCGTTGATCAGCTTCCCCTGGCAGCTGTGTAGTGCGTTTCAGCACTGCATTAACTACCATCTGGGGGCTGGATACCATTCCAGACTTTGAAGGGTCTCTCAATGCTGATCAATGGCATTCTGTGGTTTCTTCAGCAACAGGGTTTTGCCTCAGGCCTGGGGAGGGCATTCAAGAGCCTGGACAGAATTCTGTCTTGTTTTTGTAACCTCATGGGTCACTTTGGTCAACAGCTCATTGAGGGAGGGAACCAGTGGCTGGGACTTGGGGTTGTCAGACTGCTCAATTATTCACAGGCTTAGACATTCTCCCCTGCTACTCATGGCCCCTCTTGCCAGTTGACGCCCATTACTTGCTCTGTAGGTTACAGTATGCTCATGAGGATTTTATGTTTTTGAACCTAAATTGGTTTAGCCTTATGCTTAAGCCATTACCCTCCCCCTATCCCTTACTCCTCATTCATAATCTCTCACTTCTTTCTACTAATCTGTGTAGAGTTTATAGTTATCCTGGATAAGGACCACATATAAGGGAGAATATGCAGCATTCTATTCTCTGTTCTTTTTTTAAAATTTTTAATATTTTATTTATTCATTTTCAAGCAGAGAGAGAGAGAGAGAGAGAGAGAGAGAGAGAGCGCACCAGGGCCACCACCTTGTGGGTCTGGCCCATGTGGGTCCTGGGGAATTGAACCCGGGGCCTTAGGCACTGGAGGCAAGTGCCTCAACAGCTGAGCCATCTCTCCAGCCCTATTCTCTGTTCTTTTGAGTGTTGGCTTAGTAAGATCTGCTCAAAGTCAGACCATTTTTCCTAAATTTCATTTTTCCTTTCAGCTGAGTAAAATTCCATCTTGTAAATATACCAGAGTTTCTCTGTCCATTCCTCCATGGATGGTTATTTGGACTGATTCCAATTCTTGGCTATTATGAATTGAGCTGCTATAAATATAGTTGTACAAATGTTTCTGCGTCAAGATGTGGCATCCTGCGGGTAGATGCCTAGTAGAGGGATATCTGGGTCCACTGGTAGTTCTATGTCCATTCTGTTCAAGAGTCTCCACACTGCTTTACATAGCAGTTGAACAAGTTTGCAATCCCATCAGCAGTGAATGAGGGTTCCTTTTTCCCCGCATCCTTGCCAGCAACAATTGTTGTTGGTTTTCTTTATGATTGCCATTCTGACTGGGGAAAGGTGGTATCTCATTGTGTTTTTGATTTGCATTTCCCTGATGCTTAAGCATGCTGAGCACTTTCTTAAATGAGTCAAGGCCATTTGTGTTTCCTCCTCCGTGAATTCTCTTTTGAGATCAGTGCCCCATTTTGGGAGGGGGCATTTTGGGTTTTTGTTAATAATTTTTTTTGAGTTCTCTGTAGGTTCTGGAAATTAGGCCTCTGTCTGAGTTGTAGCTGGCGAAAATCGTCTCCCAGTTTGAAAGGGGTCTATTGACTCTGAGAACGGTGTTTTTGTCTGTACAGAAGCTTTTGAGCCTGATCAGGTCCCATTGGTTAAGTGACTGTTGCACTTCCTGGGCTGCTGAAGATTTGCTCAGGAAGTTGTTCCCTACTCCTATCTGGTGTAGGGTTCCCCCTACTTTTTCTTCCAGGGTGTTTAGGGTTGTACGGTTAATATTGAGGTCTCTGATCCATTTGGAGTTGATCTTTGTGCATGGTGAAAGGAGTGGGTCTATTTTCATTTTTTTACACGTGTTTATCCAATTTGTCCAGCACCATTTGTTGAAGATGCTATCTTTGGCCCAGCATACATTGTTGGCACCCTTGTCAAAGACTAAGAAGCTGAAGTTGCTTGCATTAAAGGATGGGTCTTCAATTCTATTCCACTGGTGAGACTGTCTGTTTTTCTGCCAATACCATGCTGTCTTAGTTACTATGGCTTTGTAGTATCACTTAAAGTAAGGAATGGTGATACCTCCTGTGTAATTTTTTTTGCTCAGAATAGTTTTAGCTATTCGAGGTCTCTTACCCTTCCAAATAAATTTGGAGATTATTTTTTCAATGTCTGAGAAGAAGGAGGTTGGGATTTTTATTGGCATTGTGTTGAATCTGTAGATTGCTTTGGGCAGGGTTGCCATTTTTACTATATTGATTCTCCCTAACCATGAGCATGGAATGTCTTTCCATCTCATCACATCCTCCTCTATTTCCCTCTTGAGTGTTTCAATATTTTCCTTATATAAGTCTTTCACTACCTTGGCTAGAGAGATGGCTCAGCGGTTAAGATACTACCTTGGTTAGTGATATTCCCAGGCATTTGATATTGAGGATATAGAGAATGTGACAGTTTCTCTGATGACTTTTTCTGAATGTTTGTCTTCTGTATATAGAAAGACTACTGATTTTTGTGTATTAATTTTGTATCCTGCCACTCTGCTGAAGGCATTGATCACATTCAGGAGTTTGCTGATACTGTTCTTTGGATCTGATATGTATAAGATCATGTCATCTGCAAAGAGGGATAGTTTGACTTCTTCCTTTCCAATTTGTATCCATTTTATGATGTTCTCCTGTCTTATTGCTTGGGCTAGAACTTCAAGCACTATGTTAAATAGCAGTGGTGAGAGTGGACACCCCTGTCTTGTTCCTGAGTTAAGCGGGAACTCCTTAAGTCATTCTCCATTGTGAATGATTTGTGCTTTAGGAGATCTGTATATTGATTCTATCATGTTGGGGTATAGGCCATCTATGCCTATTCTTTCCAGGATTTTAAACATGAAGTGGTGTTGAATTTTGTCAAAAGCCTTCTTAGCATCAATTGAGATGACCATGTGGTTTTTCCAATTGAGTTTGTTAATGTGGTGAATTATATTTATTATATTTATTATATTTATGTTGAACCATCCCTGCATCGCTGGTATGAAGCCGACTTGATCAGGGTGAATTATAGACTTGATGAGGGTTTGTATTTGGTTTTCTAGGACTTTGTTTAGGATTTTTGCATCCAAGTTCATCAGGGATATGGGTCTGTAGTTTTCTTTTCTTGTTACATCCTTGCCTGGTTTGGGAATTAGGGTGATGGTAGCTTCATAGAAAGAGTTTGGGAGCCTACCCTCTTTTTCTATGTCCCTGACAAGCTTCAAAAAGAGAGGTTTCAGTTCTATGATGAAGGTTTGGTAGAATTTGGCTGAGAAACCATCTGGACCTGGGCTTTTCCATTTGGGGAGGTTCTTGATTACCGATTCAATCTCTGTGATTGTTATTGGATTGTTTAGAATCTTTATCTGCTCTTGTCTGAGCTTTGGTAGTTGGTAGGTGTCCAGGAATTTATCCATTTCTTCCAGGTTTTCTAATTTTGTGGAGTAGAGGTTTCTGAAGTATGACCTGATGATACTCCCAATCTCTTTGGGATCTCTTGTGATCTCACCCTTTTCATTTTTTATTTTGTTAATTTGGGCCTTCTCTGTTTTTCATTTGATTAAATTGGCCAGGGGTTTGTCAATCTTATTGACTTTTACAAAGAACCAATTCTTTGATTTGTCTTTTTTTCAATTGTTTTCTTTGTTTCCAAGTCATTAATCTCAGCTCTGATCTTAATTATTTCCTTGCGTCTCGAGCTCCTAGGGTTGGATTTTTCCATGTGTTCTAATGACCTTAGGTGTGAGGATAGTTGGTTGATTTGAGACCTCTCTGTCTTTGTTATGAAGGCATTTAGTGCAATGAATTTCCCCCTTAGGACTGCCTTCATTGTGTCCCACAAGTTCTGAAAGGTTGTGTCCTCATTAGCATTTGCTTCTAGGAAATTCTGGATTTCCAGTCTGATTTCTTGTTTGACCCATTCATTGTTCAGGAGAGAGTTGTTTAGTTGCCAATAACTGTTGAAATTTTTGGATCCTCTCCCATTGTTAATTTCTAGCTTTAATGTGTTGTGGTCCGATATGATGCAGGGGATTACATTGATCTTTCTGAAATTGTTGAGGGATGATTTATGGCTCAGTATGTGGTCAATTTTGGAAAAGGTTCCATGCGGTGCTGAGAAGAATGTGTAATCTGTGTCCTTGGGATGGAATGTTCTGTAAATGTCTGTTATCCCTAGTTTGTCTATGGGGCTATTTAGCAACTTTATTTCCCTGCTTGTCTTTTGTTTGGACGATCTGTCTAGTGATGACAGTGGAGTGTTAAAGTTTCCTACTATGATGGTGTTGGCATCTATATCTGCTTTGCTTTTGAGTAATTTATACTTAATGAACTTAGGGGCCCTTGCATTTGGTGCATACTATAGTGATGTCTTCTTGTTGTATTGCTCCCTTGACAAGTAGGAAGTGACCAGCATCGTCCTTTTTTATTGCTATTGGTTTAAAGTCTATTTTGTCAGATATTAGAGTAACTACAACCACTTTTTTTATTATTCCAGCATGCCTGGAAAATTGTTTTCCACCCTTTTACTCTCAGTATGTTGTTGTCAGCGATAAGGTGTGTTTCTTGAAGGCAACAGATGGAAATGTCCACTTTCCTGATCCAACCTGCAGTCCTGTGTCTTTTTATAGGAGAGTTGAGTCCATTTACATTCAAAGTTATAACTGTAAGGTTTTCTTTAAACCCTGCCATGTTGGAGAGAATATGAAGGTTGGTATCTGAGCTGTTGTTGTTATCTCTTTGGTGTTACCTTGTTTGTTTTCTGTTCCTTTCCTGAGGTCAGATATTAGTCTCATCTACATGAGATATCTTGTGAAGTATCTTCTGAAGGTTTGGCTTTGTGTTCAAGTAATTGTAGAGCTGGTTAATTTCATGGAATACTTTCATTTCTCCATCTATTATGATGGATACCTTTGCTGGGTACAGTATTCTAGGTTGGAATTTGTACTTCTTTAGGCCTAGGATCGCTTTGTTCCAAGCTCTCCTGGCTTTTAAAGTTTCTCTGGAGAAGTCTGAGGTGATTCTGATGGGTTTTTCTTTATACATGAGTTTCTTTTCTCTCGTTGCTCTAAGGACTCTCTCTTTATCCTCAATACTTGGCATTTCAACTAAGATATGTCTTGGGGTGTTCCTCTTTTGGTCCAATTTGTTTGGGGTCCTCCATATCTTTTTTACATGTACAGGACCTCTTTTGCCAAGTATGGAAAGTTTTCTTGAATAATTTTGTTGAAAATATTTTTATGCCCCTAGCTTGGTTATCTTCTCCTTCTGGGATCCCCATGATCCTGAGATTAGGTCTTTTTATGGTATCCCACATTTCCCTTGAGTCTTGTTCACTTGCTCTTTTGAATTTTGTCAAGGTTCTGAT